>JASAMW010007776.1:0-21746 GCA_030247985.1 Epsilonema sp. ZAB3_2
TGCCCAGTTCACAGTTGTGGCCCTTAGCGTAGCGGGTTCTACTCCAGTTCAGTCCGATTTTCTCCCCTTTTCGGAGCTCGGATATCTATCGCCATATACGGAACGCGAAAGGTCACACATTCGGCTTATGCGTTGTGCAACCAGCGGAAAGGATTGGCCGAAGGTGCTAGTTGTTACGTACTGCGTACGTATATGGCAATAGCGTCCGAGGCCAGTAGTGTACGTAAACTACGTAGTTCTAGGTAGGCAAGGCGAGTTAAACCATCTATCACCGGACCGGTACCTGGTGGTGGTGGTGTGCCTAAGTCCACAGCTGTGTGAGCGAGGGTAGCGGGTTCGATTCCCGTTCGGTCCTATTTCTCTCCCCCTTTTCGGGGCCCGGCTATCGTCATACGGAACGCGGCACGTCACATAGCTTACCGAGGACGGGACAGCGAGCTCCGAGTTTGGCGGCGAGTATGGCGTTTTTCACCATGGCTTCCGGCGCCTGACACAGGTAGCCCACGTCGCTGGTGGAGAACTTAAGACAGACTCCGCCCCCGCCGTGCGCTCCCCGGCTCAGCTCTGATTGGACAGCCTCCGACATCAGCGAATCACCCGGCAGACACGGAATGCAGTAGGCCGGCAGCGGACGAGTCTACGCAGAACAGAAACAACACCCTGCACGCACACGCACTCAGTACACTGGGAAGATACAGAACGAAACCGAGTAAGGTACTGTGCGGTAAACCCTTAAGTTTTTCTGAACTTGCCGGCTTCAGCAAATGATGAACATGGTAGCTCATTTGAAAGAGGAGAAAGTTCAAGGAATTGATAATGATTGGTAAAATACTTGTCTCATCAATCGGTCGTATGATTGCTGAGATATATAGTTGCCTGGGTTACCCCCGTGGCCGGGTTTACCCCACAGTACCCTATATTGTAGCTGTGCAAATATTGAAACATTAGCCCGCTTCCCCTGTTTATCTTTATCTGACCTCACCTTCGCTCCGCCTCCCATTTTTCCACCGGGCAAGAAGGCGACACCGTCGTCGAAATCCAGATACACGAGACAGCCTTTGCCTGCGCCTGCACTCGGCCTGGCGTGCACCAGATCCAGCAGAGCTCTCTGCTTCACCATCAGCGGAGTCAGGTATCGGCCGAAGTGGAAGGCGGAGGCCTGCGGGAAGGCGGCCAGAAAGCGACGAAGCGTCTCGGAGACGGCGGAAGGGTCGCCGCTCGCCGTGTTCAGATCCAGAGACGGAACCACGGCCACGTGCAGGTCCTCGCACACCTGAAACAGAAAGAGCCGCATCACTGCCAGTGCGCTTCAGACGTGAACTCCGAATTGGGAGCCCTGGCTATGCTTCAACATATCAATCCTCCTTCGAGTTTGCTTCGAACTCGCTCCGTTTTTCGAAACGTGCGTGTGAAGTGAACAACCGAATTTGTAATTCGCGGACGTGTGAGTAATTGACGTTCGTTTCAGTTCAAAACAAAGTCATTCCAAACTCGGACCGAACTCGCTCGGAACAAACTCGGAGCACGTCTGAACGCCCCACTGACAGCTACGCTTAGCTAGCTAATGTTTCAAAATGGTACTCAGGCATTATCATGAATGGCTGCTAATAGCACAACCGATGACAGAGCTGAGTAAAATATTGTGAGAAAATATTGTAGCGCGCACACACATAATAGGCGTACATACTGTACAGCAGGGGAGATACGCGAATGTTTCAAGCGCGGCAGGCAGCTAAACAGCCAAAATTCAATTTACAATATGTAACTGTGCATGTCAGGGCTTACCCCAAGGTACCCTATCTGTCAAATTTTCCTGCTCGATTCTCACAGTACGTAGGATACCTGACGCAAGTGAAAGAGTTGGCGGGAGCTGTAGGGCAGGCTGAACTTGTCGGTGAGTCGGACTTCGAAGTGGATGATGAGCTGGTTGGCCTTGCAGTAGGCCAGTCTCTGCATCACCTTGCAGATGGTGTCCACGGAGAAGACGCGACAGCCGGTGAAGTCCATGAAGACGGCTCTGTAGCGGGTGTCCGGATGGTCCCTGACCACCAAGCACGGAATCGCCACCACCACCTCCTGTCTCTGCAGCTGCACAGTGCTGTTCTTACTAGTACTGCTTCCGCCACTTGTTGTGTGCTGAGCAGGCTGCGCTCTTAAACTTTGCACCAGCGTGGACAGGCCCTGTTTGAGGCCGGACAAATCCGCGGCCCACAGGCTGACGCCGTTTTCGCGAACGGTTAACATGTAGGCCTCGTTGCGGTCGAAAATATCGCGCAGTACGCCGCAGGTGACGCTCCCCGCGTTCGAATTTGATATTCTTGGCAGAGTGCCGGGTGACTGATGGTGGGAAGTTGGAGCTACTAGCTGCAGAGTATGGGAATGGCTGCCGCTGTCCTTGAGTGCAGGGAAATTGCTGGCGTTCAGAGACAGAGACAAGGAGGAGGATGACACGGAATGAGCAGAGGAGGCGGCGTCCAAGTCGAACGACGCGTAGTCGGAAGAGGCAGACGTCCCATCGTAGTCCATCCATTCCACGCCTGAAACATCATCCTCACGAGTTCACCCAGAAGCGACGAAAAATGACGAACGCACGAGAGACAGAGAAACAAACCAACTGAGCTGAGGTTTCGAATAGGGAAATACCAAAAGCGACGCACCCCATACCTATAATAGCATAATCCACCGTTGCCCCATGATTTCGATTATTAGCCAGTCGATGTGATCACGTGATCGGCGTCCCGAAGCGAACAAAGGAAGACTACGGTACGTATGTACGTACTGTACGTGCGTAGTAAAAACCACGTACGTACATACGTACCATAGTCTTTCTTCGTTCGGTTCGGGACGCCGATCACGTGATCATTGACCGGCTAATCTAAATCATGGGACAAAAGTGGATTATCTCGAGACCTCAAGTTCCACCAGTTTCTCCACACACAACTCTCTCACCAATCTGTTTGCCGCTCAACGTAGGAATGTAGAGAGTCCAAATTTGCATCATCTGTCTGGGGTCGGCTTCGCTAGCAGCGTGGAAGAACACCCTCAGCTTCCTATCCGTGCCCAGAGCGAAGACTTTGCCTCCTTCCTCCAACAGCAACTGCTTGGGTTGGGGCCAGAGTAGATCTGTCCATGATTCCAGCTGGAATTCTTGGGCTAAGATGAAGCGTTGTTGAGCAGATTCCCCTGTCCTTCTCAATGGGGTGGTAGGGCCGCCTTGTGAAGCGGTAGGCGATAGCATCGGCGTGCGCTCCGCAGATGTCACGCTTGCAGTCTGCAACTATACAGAGAACAGTGGGCTACACACGTGGTGAGTAAACTCACGGTGAATTCACGGTGAGTTTGAACTTAGAGTTTTATTTCTCGTGTAAAGCATTTTGCTCCCAAGGGCAACATTTTTCTCACGTGTTCACACGTGGTGAGTTTCAAACTCACGGTGATTTCACCGGTCACCCTATGCTTCATCGCATACTTATGGGGAATTCCCCGTGAGTTTACTCACCACGTGTGTAGCGCGCTAAGTGTGCTCTAGGCGTGAGGAATGAAGGGAATACATAGGTGCCACAGGGCGCAACTTTGTCATCGCTTGGCATAGTTCCTATCTCAGCTTTCCAAAAAGATACATAACAAAGTGGTGACAAAGACGAGGCCACTGCCATCATAACCACCATGTAGTAATAAGTAGTAGTGTACTGTGCAACTTATCATAAAAACCCGAACGCCCTGCGGCATTTTTCTGCGATCTGTCCAGTTCGAACGTTCTGTATGTACTATGTGTAGTGGGCAATGACTTTGGACTTGTCCTGCGGTACTCATTCATTTCTACAGCGCGCGCAGTCCCCATGGTTTCATGACAAACTGAACCACGCAAATACAATACGTATTGAGCTTGCAGTCTGTCAATCAATACTGTTGGTTGGGGGGAGGTACAAGCTTCGAGATTACTTGCCCCCCCCCCCCCCGTAGCTCAGTGGTTGGTAGACGAATCCGCCCCCCTGGGTTCAATTCCCGCCCATCCGGAGTACATACAAAAAGTGCGTGCGTACTGCGTACTTCAAGGGAATCGGCGCTTTCGGATCTGGCTCTCACCGTCTGAGACACGTTGTGCATGCTCAAGCATTGCAGAACTTCCGGCCGGTTCTTGGCAAGCTCAAAGGCATCAATTCCTAAGAAAAAAAGAACGAATGTTTGGATATCCCCCAACTATTCACGTTCCGACTTTAGCCAACAGTTTATAACGAAGAATTCATAACAGAAATCCCTGCACATAAAGACTTGAAAATTGAAATATATCATGCACAGCAGATAAAATAAGATCGAACCTTTCCTATTCTTCAGTGAAGGATCAGCGCCATACGAAAGCAAGCTTTTCACGATTGCCACATCTCCTCTGGCCACTGCATCGTGTAACGGCGTCTCTCCTTTGCTATTGGCCGGGGAAACAGAAGCCCCGCCTTCGCAGAGAACCCTAGCGGAAAGAAGAGAAAACAGACGTACGTGTTGGGTTAAACCGGAAGCAGAATTATTTAGGTATTTAGTCAATCAAGCGAGAGTTGTCCCTGGGGCTGGGCTCTTGCCAGTGCTTCGCCATTTGTACGTACGTAATACTCCCGCAGAGCAGAACTGGTACGTACGTGATAAGTGGAGCGAAATCATGGAAATGAATTTGTTTCTAGCAATGGGTGGGCCCAGAAACGACACTCGCGAGATTTACTAAAGTGTAACCATACATTCTGTGACCCATTGAAATTTTTTCTCGGCCAATATGAGACGTATGTAGAGCACAGCGGTCAAAACTTCCACGGCTAACTTTTGCTCGGATTTCCAATAAAAAACCGCTTCCCTCTACGCCTCCTCTGTGTCGAGAAATCGCCGATTTGCTTCAGTACTGAATCGGCGAAATCGGCGCCGACCAAATACGCAAAACTAAACTGCACATATTGTTTACCGCAACAATAATGTTGCCATGAAAGCTTTCTTGAGAATCTAGAACGCTAAATATGGCAATGGAAATCGCAAAGAAATGAAATTTTTGTTGTCGTGCTTCATTCGTAGAATCGGGTATTGAGGGGCGTGCAGTTTCGTGTTATGCGCAGTTTAGTTTCGCGTATTTGGTCAACGCCGATTTTAGTACTAAAGGAAATCGGCGAAATCTCGACACAGAGGAGGCGAGGCGTAGAGCGAAGCGGTTGGTTACACTTTACGGTACCTATAGACAAAGGCCAAGGCACATTACATACTTTATCACATCTTCATTCCCGAATGACGCGGCGTAGTGCAGGGCCGTATTGCGTGCAATAGGACTGTCCACGGCGTCTATGGGCACACCAGCGGACAACAGCTGACACACTCTTCCCAATCTGCAATCAAGAATGCATATCCATCTCCACCGTCTGGCGTGAACTTTCGTAATGGGGAGGGAGGCTTCTTAGAATTTAGCAGTCGATATTGCTTCTGTGATGCAGGGAACACTGCTTGCCTGCATCAGAGCACACAAAATCGGCTCCTGAACGTGGCGTTGGATAGAACGAATGGGAGGCAAGAATTGCCAGCCAGTAGTAGTAGTACACACATACTTTAGGTCATCATTTGTGATTGCCGTGCAACAACCCTACAACTTACGCCTTGGTTTGCTAGCAAGGACTGGCGGCATGCGGCGGGCATCAATCCATAACAGTCATGAACTTACTACTCTTTAGTATTTACGATATGCGGTAACACGATTGTTTTGGTCGATAGCGACCCCCGGAAAGTTTGGATCGGTGTCTGCGGGGTCGTCGACGTCATTTGTTGCCAATTCATCTTTGCACTCGCTCCTTTTCCGCTTCCAGATGATTGAACAAGGTCGACGACCCGCAGGCACCAATCCAATCTTTCACTGAATACCGCGGGGTCGCTATCGACCAACCCAATCGCCTTACTGCATAATATGGTCCATACACCCGCGCATACACGTGGAGTCAAAAGCAAGCGCAAGCTTACTGTCCACGTACGTACGGTATATGGACGGTACACTACTACCGTACTTTGATTGGGCGACAGCCTGTAGGAGTTCCTGGAGGAAGGCGCCTCGCACGGGTTCGGTGGTGGCCAGCTGGAGGGGGGTGCGTCCGCGGGCGTTCTGTACGCAGGGGTTGGCGCCGGAGGCCAGGAGGGCGCGCGTCCCGTCCGCGTCCCCGCGCTCCGCCGCCCAGTGCAGCAGCGTCCCCGCCTCCGCCCCCCACTCCGCCGCGTCCACGATCTCGTGAAACTCCGACTTCACCCCTACAGAAACATCAAACTTACGGGGTCACCAAAAAAAGGTTGCCAGCCACGTAGTATTTGAAAGTGCACCGCATCAAAGAAGATATAACGATTGCTTGACTCCTGCTTTACCCCTACAGGGGAAACATCAAACTTACGAGGTCACCAAATCAAAAAGGTCGCCACGTAGTATATATAAACCCCAAAGCAGACCGTGAAACATCAAGCTTACGAGCTCACCAAAAAAGGTCGCCACGTAGTATTTCAAAAGTGCTTTGCGTCTCAAAGAAGTTCCCGACTGCTTGAAGATACAGTAATGTAACGTACTGCGTTGCATACGTATGGCAACAGCGTCCGGGGCCAGTAGTGTACGTAAACTGCTTCTTAGGTATGTTAGGCGAGTTTAGCCAAATGGCACCTGGTGGTGTGCCTAAGTCCACAGCTGTGTCCGAGGGTAGCGGGGTCGATCGATTCCCGTTCGGTCCTATTTCGCTCCCCCCGTTTCGGGGCCCGGCTGTCGCCATACGGAACGCAGCACGTCACAGTAAGGTTGCGTGAAACAAACATCATGCGCACGAGTTCACACCAGATTGCCAGCTACCCAACGCCTTTCTCCCACTATGTAGAAAAACCTGGCGGGCGCATTGCACATGCAATATGCACATAAGCAAGGTAAGCTTTCAGGTACCGACAGACCTGACAGAGACTTGGTTGAAGGACGATTTTTTATCGTCCATAAATCTCTTTTTGCCAGACGTTTTTCCAGCACTCGATAGCCAAAACTGCGCGACATTTTGTCAGTTGCATGTTTGGATGGATGACAACATGTAAGTCTGCTACTAACTACCAACAATAGCAGCTGACTGACCACAATACACATAATAGAAAATTTTCTACTGCGCACGCAGCTACGTAGTGATAACAATCTGAGCCGCATTGACCATATCCCAGTCCCAGGAGGAATGAAAATCCAGTTTGCAGCCAAGCTTGCTGGGAAGCGCCCAATTGTTTCAGGCATACCATTATTCTACTTATACAATTGCAAACCGTTCATTCACTCCAACCAGAAAAGCCACGCTCTGCACATTTCGTTGCTACTGTTGTATTGTACGCTGGCGCGTACTGGGCAAATGCAATAATGCAAAACTATAAGTAATGCAAAAATCGAGAGAAGGATATTGCGCTACTATAAGGGTTTTTCTCGTGCTCCAAAAAAAGGCCGGACCAGCCGGCCGGCCGAAGGATTAGTGCGTTTCTCATGCTCCAAAAAGGGCCGGCCGGTCGGACTTTTTCGTCCCAGCCCAAGACATCGGACGAAACGGACGAGCTTTTGTTTCCTCCCTCTTGAGTGGTCATAAAGAGGATTTAGGGTCAGCGTGGGGGAGAGGGAAGGAGGGAGCAGGTATGAGAGAACAGAACAGACTCAAGAGGAAGGCGACGGGCTTTGGCCAATTTGTGTTTCTCATGTTTGGTCCGGCCCACTTATGTTTTGGTCCGTCCCGCCGGCCGCGAAAAAAGCATGAGAAAAACCCCTTATGCACGTGGAGGGGTTGTGCATTATGCCGGGTTCAGATAAACGACGCACGTACGTATGTCACACGAAAAGTCCGTGGCTGTCAATGGTTTTTCGAACGTACGTCGAACATATGTTGGACAAAATCTGAATGCGGCATTAGAAGGTCTATCTTTGCATGGAACAACATTTGTTTTTGCCAACGTGGGGCTACCCAAGTACCCAACCCACCCATACGCATGATGGGGAGAGAGCTACGCAATGCATTGAGTACGGGCGAACAAACTCATGCGCTGGACCGGGATCACTTGTCCACTAATCGGACCACACCTATGCACATTGACTGACGGCTCGGCCCAGCGGTGTATTTTGTGGCTACAACACACAATAGGGTCCACGGTGGGTCAACCGAAAGCGAATATACTGTGCATATGCGCAAGGGAAACAAACCGCGCCTCACGTGGGGAAAATCCGTCCACCCATGGCGAAGTTTTCCCCAACACTCACCGATTTCCACAAGAAGAGATCTGAGTACATCAATTCTTCCAGTTTCCAAACTACGCCACAGCAACTGACCTGGATTCTCTGTTGATGTCATATCGATTGAAAATATGCTTTCAGTATAAAATCAAACAACTGATCTGAAACAAAATTATCGAGCAATAAAGATTGCGCCACTACTAATATTCATGCGCTACTGAAACTGAACCACATACTAGATAGTATAGTAATGAAGGCGAGACGAAATACGGCAAGCAACGTGGCTCTCCTGATTACGTAATTAAAGCACGTCACATAAGCTATGTACTCCACTGCATTTATCCGTTTGCCAATCGATAATCCTCAAGGTAATCTTGCGGATTTATCAACACCGCTTTTCAATTGTCAAACGACCTTGAAGCACAATAAAAATTTTATCAGCCGTTTTTCACTTTCTAAATGGATACGCACAATTTCAAGCCATTTCACGCGTCAAGATTCCACAAAATATGCAATGTAACGTCGCACAATACAGTATGCTAGCACAAACAGCACACAATAATTATTTACGTCATGACATGACATGCCTCAATAACCTGCCTGAAGCCTATCTCTACACTACACGCTACAAGAACCGGTGGCACTTAAACTCCAAACTGTACAACAATGCAAGTAAAAAGGCGAGCGTTGGCCAGCCCCGTAAAACAGTGGAACTTTCACACACCTGGATGATCTCAGTCAAGACAATTCCCCTTTTTGAGTTAGGCTGGCGGGTAATAATTTGGTGTTTTGTTAGGAGAGGATGCAATTAGCACCTCACAATCAAGTACAGCCCGTGCTGCACAGTATGTTTGAATGCACTCTATAGTCTGGCCAGAGAGAGTTGGCTATGGGACTCATGTCGTACAGCGTAATTTGCATGTACTTCTGCTAAATACGAGTATACGAAGCACGAACAAAAATCCGCAATTGTGAATCTATTTTACGCAACGTGCCTTGAAATGCCATTAGCCAACTCTTACTGGCCAGACCATTATAGATTCCTTTCTGACTCTGTCACTCCTGGTTTATTGAGAGGTGCCAAATAGCGTCCTATCCCTCTCCTACTGGTAGCTCACTCTGGCTGGATAAGCCAAAATATTATTGACGATGATACTATAATAAAAGCAAACATATACGGCAAAAAATTCAGGCAAACAATGCAGCAAAGTATAGCGTTATTCGCTACGTGCGCTAAGACTGATGCGTGATCGTGAGCTAAAGGTGACCCCATGTTTTTCAGTGCGGTTTTTGTTCGGTGCCGGCGGATGTTGACACCGTCAACGATCAAAAACGCATTGCAAAACAGAGAGGTCAGCTCGCAACCGACCATCCATAATTCTTAGCGCAAGTTGCGAATACCTTCACTCATCTAAAGTAGAATATCCTCCCTCTTCCCTGCTTCCAAAATCCAAACCAATATGGCTGGTATAAGTGTATGTAGACTGCATTTTGAGGATCCTTGATAATGATTTCATGGTGTGATCAATTGATGAATGAGTCAGGGTCCAGCTCCAGCATCCAGTGTATACGCAATCAGATTAGAGGAGCTGCCACTGCTTCTATCATCAAAATCCCTGAAAAAAAAAATATTGCACAGCAATGCAGATTGGATGAAGAGAAAACTCGGAATTATTTCCCACTCAGTCTAAGCTTTTATGCACTCCTAGTAAGGAAGACATACCGTATGGTATGAACAGATATTTGGTAAGTTCTTGGGATGTACAATTTCTCTAGTGCCAGCTGTTAATGCGCAAATGCCTGTCGACATTTGCACTTCCAAATAAAATCAGCAAACCAACTATAGAGAAATAAAAAATATACCCTTTAGTCGGCGGCTGAGCACTAGGAGTACTTCGCTAAACTGTCAGATGAGCCTTACGCACTATCATGTTCGTATGAAACGTCAAAGTTCTCAGTTTACTCCGATTCGACCGTACGCACAGTAAAGTACTGGTCATAACCATTGGTGCGCTTCAGACGTGCTCCGAGTTCGCTCCGAGCGAGTTCGCTTCGAGGAGCCTCCGAATTCGAAGCGTAATTCGGTTGTTCACACGAAACGGTTTTGCTCCGAATAAACACGGCGCGCTTCTTTTCAGTCGTTCATAAGGGGAGAAAGCAACACCGAGCAGCTTTTATCACTTTGCGGAGGTTCACGCGCCGCGTCGTAAATTTTCTGCGCAGTTTTTTTTTTCTAATTAGCTCCGACTTTTGCTCCGAGAAGCCTCCGAGTTCGGAGCTAACTCGGTGGTTCACACGTCACCGAATTTCAAACTCGGCAGTTCACACGTACGTTTGGAATAACGGAGCGAGTTCGGAGCAAACTCGGAGGATTTACATGTTGAAGCATAGTCAGGGCTCCGAATTCGGAGTTCACGTCTGAAGCGCATCACTAAGCGACATCAGACAGGAAAACTTACTCGTAACGAGCAAATCTGTATTTTGTGCTGAAACAGAGGAACGACGAGTGCGGTTGGACTGTACTCGCGTCCGCTAACCAGTCTACCCATGTGAGTACTTTTGCTCATGCCTAGCATCTTCTCCTCTGAACGGTACAGTAGCAGCGGCCAACTCGCACCTTATCGGACATTCTCGCACCTTGCTCGTTACGAGAATGTCACAGCTCGTGTGAACGCGCGTGTGCAAGTGACGAGAAGATGCTCGGTGCGAGTAAAAGTACTCACGCCGTCAGACTGCTTAGCAGGTGAGAATTCTAGCCGGTCCGTACTCATCGGCTCTTATGTTTCAACACGAAAGATCAATATGCTCGTTACGAGTAAGTTGTTCTGTATGATGTCGACTACTGTCTGTCCACTGAGAAAATGTGGAGACTCGTTTTCGCGTATAATAGTGACTTCGGCAATCTCCGCATTCTCTTTCCTCTCTCGATCTCGATGGACCGACTCTATGTAGCGTCCTACCTGCTATCTTCTGCAAAGAAGTTTGAAACATCAATCGAGTGAGTTTGCATGGACGTGGCTGTGCCTTCATTTTCGTCGTCAAAGGGAGCAGCGGATGCTTCGTCTTCGTTTTCCTCTTCCTCCTCCTCCTGTTGAAGGCAAATCGCCTCGCCCTTCCGCGTCACAATTCTCCTGCAACACCACATACATACAGTACAGACCATAGCACATTTACTACGTATTCACGATATGCGGTAACGCGATTGGGTTGGTCGATAGAGACCCCGCGGTATTTAGTGAACGTGTGGATCGGTGTCTACTCTGCGGGGTCGTCGACCTTGTTCAATCATCTGGAAGCGACAAAGGAGCGAGTGAAAAGAAGAATTGACAACAAATGACGTCGTCGACCTCGCAGACACCGATCCAAACTTTCACTAAATACCGCGGGGTCGCCATCGACCAAACCAAAAGCCTTACTGCATGTGGTGGATAGTCTGGCAAATAAGAGTTCGCTGTGGAATTCAAGGGCCAAGGCGTGTTGCGTAAATTAGCAGCACACCATCTCTGCATGCTCACTAGTGCACACATTATCTGTCTGTACGTACTGTCTCCTTTGCAGTTACCTTGTCCTTGCGTGCGTCAGCACGTGCGACTTGAGATTGGTACTTTGGGCAAAGCGCTTCTCGCACCGATCGAAAGGACATACGTACGGCTTGTCACCTGAACAAAAATCAACACCAGAATGTGTACATCCCAATCGATCGCTGCTTGGACATAGGCCTAAACCACACCCACCCTAGCTCATAGAGCACACACTGTACCTGTATGAATTCGCACATGTGTTCGCAGATTGAAATCCAACGAAAACCTCTTTCCACAACCTTCGAAAGTGCACTACAACAAATCAAAGTCGGTGCATACCAACGATCCATAACACATAACGCATAGAGCACCACATTCCTATATCAGTTAAACAGTCAGAGATATTGCATACTTTGTAGGGCTTCTCTCCTGTATGGACTAGCTGATGCCTTTTCAGCTTTGAATTCTCCACAAACGCTTTCCCACACCTGCACAAAACATACCAGGAACGCATAATATAAGAGAGGTGTAGCGAAAAAGTTGTGATAAAAACTCATGTTATGAACGTCTTTCTCCTTACTCGGCGCAAACGTGTACTCGCGGCCCATGTGTGTGTAAGTGTTTCCGCATTGCTGCGTTATCTCGAAACATTTTGTTGCATCCCTAAAAAAGCAAGAAGCAGGCACTATGCCTATGCCATTAGATGTACAACAGTGTGTAGTCTACAACCGCAAAAGGACAAAAGGAGCAAATAACGATTTGCACAGTATCCACTAGAGCCCTCACGGGTACCCGGACCCGGAACCCGGACCCGGGAAAACCCGGCTCTTTTTGCTACCCGGACCCGGACCCGGAAAAATAGGCGAAAATCCGGGTCGGGTCTAAGGTGTATAATTTCGCACAATTTTGGCTTTCTGTTCGATGTAGTTTGAGCATTTACTGAAATTTTCTCAAGAGTAGAGGATAGTTATTTTCAAATTTCGACATTCACACGAAATATCGAGCTACATTTTTCCAAATTTCCCACCTGGAGGTTATGTATTCTTTCAAACGAACATTGTTATATACAGTCTATTGCATATGTACAGTATGTACGTAACGTACAGTTCGTACTGTAGTATGCTGTACGTGTACGTACGTACACTAACATGTACGTAACAGCAAATATTCCTACTACCCGACCCGGACCCGGAACCCGCGGGTACATGGTTTCAAAACCCGGACCCGGACCCGGATCACTACAATATGCCTACCCGTGAGAGCTCTAGTATTCACTACTTGAGATAAATAACCTGGGTTAACGCAAAATGAATTCTTTTTTTCTTCTTTAGATCGGCCTCAACTTTTGAGTACTCTGACCACAGCCAAACCATCATCACAGACACGAGTTCACCCAGGGACGAGTAATATTGTTGTTACTGCGCTATGGGAGCAGCCAGCCAGAACGAACACGTGGCTTTTCACGTTCTGGCTGGTCTTAACTTGAAGGGTTGCAGCTGATTTGAAAAGAAAAGCCGGGCCACTGTACTAACCCAGGATAAAATGAAAAATAGGTACCAATGTAAAAATGCGCATAGACCACTTGCCTTATGAGGACAAGCAACAGTTTTCAGAGAATCATCCACCGATTTCTTGGGTCTAATTCTGCAAAACAACAAAGGCACGCAATTCGTTTTGAGTGAAACTCAACAAGAACGCCTATGTAAGTATTACAGCGTGGTCATTGCGTACACAATACAGACCTACAGTACATATATCAATCCAATCTGATTCTTAATTTTCTTACCGCGAAAACGCAGCCAACTGTCCTGAATCGCGTAAATCAAACGTTCCCACGGTGGATGCAGCGTAGCGTTTCACCTACACACAACAACCAGTGGTGCGCTTCAGACGTGAACTCCGAATTCGCTTCGAATTCGGAGCCCTGCCTATGCTTCAACATGTAAATCCTCCGAGTTTGCTCCGAACTCGCTCCGTTTTTCCAAACGTACGTGTGAACTGCCGAGTTTGAAACTCGGAGACGTGTGAACCACCGAGTTTAGCTCCGAACTCGGAGGCTTCTCGGAGCAAAAGTCGGAGCTAATTAGAAAAACAAAAAACTGCGCAGAAAATTTACGACACGGCGCGTAAACCTTCGCAAAGTGATAAAAACTGGTCGGCGTTGCTTTCTCCTCTTGTGAACGACTGAAAAGAAGCGCGCCGTGAATATTCGGAGCAAAACCGTTTACGTGTGAACAACCGAATTACGCTCCGAATTCGGAGGCTCCTCGGAGCGAACTCGCTCGGAGCAAACTCGGAGCACGTCTGAAGCGCACCAGTGTCTCCCCTTCCTTCAATAGTATTGAGAGCAAGAATAGACAAACGGCATGATTTCCACCCCCTTTTCAGTTCGCTTCGAGACCCCCATTTGTCATAAAAGGCGTACGCTGAAAATGTGGAAATCACCAGGCTTATAGTGAGTCTGGCCAGAGAGAGCTCGCTATGGAACTCAAGTCGCCTTGCGTAGTTTGCGTGTACTTCTGCAGAATGTGAGTACACGAAGCGCGGACAGAAATCCGCATATGTGATCCTAGTATTTTACGCAGGACGACTAGAATTACCTGTCCGGGTGTTCCGTGGCTGGGCGGGGGAAGAATGGCGGTCATGCGTCCGGTCATTATGGCACTGGCTAGACTGGCGTCGTTCAGATTCAGCTGCGTCTCATCCACCGCCTCTGTCTCCCCTTCTTCCTTCTACACAAGCATACTGTGGGGTAAACCCGGACACACGGGGTAAACCCGGACACCAAAGCTTTCCTGAACTTGCCGGCTTCAGCAAATGATGAACATAGTAGCTCATTTGAAAGAGGAGAGGTCAAGGAATCGATTGGTAGAACACTTGTCTCAATCGGCCGCATGATTGCTAAGATACGCTAGGTGTCCGGGTTTACCCCCGTGTCTGGGTTTACCCCACAGTACCCTACATACTCGACTGCATTTATATGAAGATCAGAGTCAAACCACACCCAAACCTATTTTCAGTTGGGAAGGAAGAAAATCGATGATCATCGCGGTAGCAAAATCATCGCCTACTTGTGCATTCTGATTCTACTATTTGGTGTCGAAGATTAGGTTCCTTCTCCATCGTTATCATCGGGTGACATGACACACGGGACTGTTGGCACGTTCACCAGACGTCCGTAACGTCCGCCCGTCCGTTCGTCAACCCATAAGTGTTCGTCCGTCCGTCCGTTACGTTACGGACGTCTGGTGAATGCGTCATGTGGTAATGGAATATCATACATACCTCGTTCAAGAATCCCGCGTCCGCTAACTGCAGGCGACTAGTGGAAGGCGACGAGCCGGAGGAAGACGAACACTGCTGTCTGCCCATCAAGTCAAAGGAAGGCGCAGGGGTCGCTCCTTCTTCCCCTCCTCCGTTCTCCACTATCTCCTCTGCGATCTCGAGACCCGCCTCTTCTTCCTCATTCCCCACTCCGCCGCTGTTGTCAATATCACGAATCGATAATACACCTGAACAGCAAGAGAAAGAACAGAGCAGTCGCAGGTCATGGGAAACTTCAGGGAAAGCAAGGGGAAGACTATGACAGTCGTATGATTGAAAAGGGGAGGGGATGTGAGTGGTTCGCGGTCACTTCGTTGCGGTTTTTTTCGTTGCGGACATTTCGTTGCGGACCTTTCGTTGCCGCGGTCACTTCGTTGCGAGAACTTTCGTTGCGGTCACTTCGTTGCGGTTTTTTTCGTTGCGGACATTTCGTTGCGGCCGTCCTCTGGTCATTTGGTTGCGAGAACTTTCGTTGCTGGTCATTTCGTTGCGAGATTTACCTAAGCTTAAGCCTAAGCCTAAGCCTGCAACGAAATGAACGGCAACGAAAGTACTCGCAACGAAATGACCAGAGGATGGCCGCAACGAAATGTCCGCAACGAAAAAAACCGCAACGAAGTGACCGCAACGAAAGTTCTCGTAACGAAGTGATCACCGCCGCAACGAAGTGACCGCAACGAAGTGACCGGCTACCAAGTGACCGTATCCCATGTGAGTGACTAACTAACGGACCAATGGAGGGTGGGTGGGGCAAAGACGACCGCTCCATCCATCCAAGTTCGCAGAACGAGCGGTTTTCACAAGCAATATTTCAGGTAGTACTGTTAAGTTTAGAGTATTACCCGATCGGGTTATATAAACAAAGTCGACGAATTTGGTCGGGGCATACCCGATATCGGGTTACACAAAATATCGGGGTATAAACCAAACTTGCTTATTTCAGCATAGAACAGCTTTTTGAAGCATTTGGCGCGTGGTGAATATCGGGTTATGCAAAATACTAAAATTCAAAGTCGACCAATTTGCTCGAGTTATATTCGATATCGGGCTATATTCGATATCGGGTTATAGGCCTACACCAAACTTTACAGTAGCAGTTGGCCGAAGTTAGCCCATGCTACCCGACTGAATACCTGAGTTCTTGTCGAAGGTGAACACGCTGGCGTTGGTGCTGAACTGTCCGTCCAGCGTCCGTATCTGCACTCTCTGCTGCTGACACCGCCTGACAATCGGCTCCAGCTTGGCCCCGGGACCCCCGCCGGCCGCCTTCCGACTGTTAACCCACCCCCCACCACCCGACGCCTCTTCCACAACCACCTCTTCCGAAGGACTGCCTCCGTTAAGGCCGACAGAGGGGGAGAAAACCGGTAGGAGAGGTGGAGTGGAGGCGCCGCTAATACTACTGGCAGAGGTAGAAGGAAGAATATTGTCCGCTTTGATCGAGAAGAAATCCGGCTGCGAACCGCTTTGAATCACGCTGAAAGACAGAAAAGAGAGTCACGCATGAGCCATTCTGGGTCGCGGGGTAAGTATGGCCCAACAATACACCCAGCAAGCTCACCCAGCAAGAGTTGTCTCTGAGATAGATTTTACCCGTGCTTGCGCAGTTCACATGTACTCCCGCACAATGGAATTGGGTACTATGGGGTAAACCCAGACACCTAAGCTTTTCTGCACGTTTGCCGCTTCAGCAAATGACGAAGACGGTAGCTCATTTGAAAGAGAAGAGAGTTCAAGGAATGGCTATGTTTGCTGAGATATAGCTATACTAGGTGTCCGGGTTTACCCCCGTGTCCGGGTTTACCCCACAGTACCCTACCTAAGGTACAGCAATTTCGGGTCGTAGCAAATTTTACAGTTTTGCCCCACGCTTCCCTACAGATTACGAATAATTACGGGTCGTGGTAGTACAGAAAGAACTGAAACAACCGTTATGTACCTGATTAGAGTGCCTGTAGATGGCGTTGCATTTGCAGAAGCGTGGGTGGGTTTCTTGGGGTGAGGTTGCTTCCTTTTGTACGATGCAGTGGTGACTACTGGAGGCGGCCCTTTCTTTGGGAACTCATGAATTTGGATAAGGCTGCCAATCTCTGAATCATCTTGAGGGCACACCTCAACATTTCCTTGCAACTCCGCTTTCGCAGTCAACAGGCTAGAAAAGGGGAAAATAATCTGCTCACGTATTACGTCTGCTCCGCCCGTCCATAAGAGAACATCACCCTGACACTTTCTGAGCTAGTCTGCGCAAAGTTCTTTCCATGACTTAGAAAACCTGAGCATTCTCATGATGGATGGAGTTATATGGCAGTACAAGTGCGGGGAAGCCACCCCGCCCGCAGTCACACTGACCGATCTCTAGTTTTGGGGCGCCAAAAATTAGTCAAAAGCGACCCTTGACAGTTTTTCATCGGATAATTTGTTTCCTCCATAAATAGAGATGGATAATAGGCGTAAGAAAGGAATTGCCCGAATTATCCCGCACTGGCAAGGCTACCACCCTATTTACGATATGCGGTAACGCGATTGGGCTGGTCGATAGCGACCCCGCCGTATTAGTGAACGTGTGGATCGGTGTCTGCGGGGTCGTCCACGTCATTTGTTGTCAGTTCTTCTTTTCACTCGCTCCGTTTTCTCTCCTAGATGATTGAACAAGGTCGACGACCACGCAGACACCGATCCAAACTGTCACTACTATAGTAAATACCGCAGGGTCGCTATCGACCAACCCAATCGCGTTACCGCACATCGTCCATAACAAGCCAAAATACTTTTCCCGCAGAAAATGAGGACGGTACAATTACAATGGTCGCTACCGATTGGCAGGAAGCAGGGATTTTCTCGCTCCGCCTCTCGTTCGTTTTCGATTATTTCCTGTCGACGACGACACAGGCTTTTGCGACGCGTCATCCATCAACGAAGCAGCGCTTTCATTCAGTTTCCCTCCGCCACCGCTAGACGTCACTGTGAGACCAAAATTGGGCCCCGTCCCTTCCACCAATTGGTCTGATGTGAAATTTTGGGCTGCTGGCTGCAAATTTGGGTACAAACTGCTCAAGGGGATGTCGTCTTTAACCCTTCCCAAATCATCCGCCGTTTCCTGACCAGAAATCACAACCGGAGAGGTTAAGAAGTGTCCGTCCTCCGAAGATGCACCTAAAAGCACGCGCAAAAGGAAAGATAGCATGATGAATTTAGAGCCAATATGCGACATCATCCAACCCTACCCCTAACAACGCACCCTTGTCATACCAAAAATGTATAATTAACGAAATAGCAAGAGCATCCCTAGCATATATGCGCCCCAAGTATTTGCATTTTTGAAATATCCAATTATTTGGATACCCAAATATTTGGGTTTTACGAAACCAAATAATTGGGTTTTACTGGGGTTCGTAAAAATAGATAATTTTTCGAAACAAAATAATTGGGTTTTACAAAACCAAATAGGCCTAATTGGGTGGGTATCCAAATAATTGGATATTTCAAAAACCCAAATAATTGGGGCGTATATCTGCCAGGTCTGCTCTGTTTCGTTTACACTACGCCTTCCGTTCTTCCCCTAAGCAGAATTATATATTTTTGGTTATACCTAGGACAGTTTCCGTGTCCCTGTGATGTTCACCCCGATGGTGTAGTGGCGAAGAGGGGCGATGGGCGTTGCCGAAGCCCAGGTTCAAATCCTCCAGGGAATTTTCGCCCGTGAGAGCGTCCGGCAAGGGTTCCACGCAAAACTGTTCCATGGAAAGGCCATGTAATGGATTTTCAGAAGAAAAAGAAGACTCCTCGCTCATTTTACTCACAAAAGTCTGCTTGTCTTTTCCATCAGTTCATGTTGAAATACAGACTTCTGCCTCCGTTCACACCACCTCCACCTATCGACATCATCAATTCACATCACCATCGATATCGTTCGTTCGGTTCTTCGTCCGTCAAGTCCTTGTTTGTCGTTTGTCCGTTTGTTTGTTTTTTCTGAAATTTTGTTTTTCAAGTATACCTAGAACTAACACAGACGCGCTTATACAGTACGGATCACTAACTAAGGGGGCACCCTAATTAGCAAACTTTCCAAACTAAGCAAACTAGCAAACCATACTGCGTGATTTAGAAAAATAGAAAGTCCATGCATTGTACTGTGTAATCAAAGAATGCAAGCAATGCATTATATTGCACCACAAGCAGTAGGCAATTTTATTAAAAATTAGTAGGATTCGTGTAAAATTTCTGCCTCTCATTCCTCAACGAAGCGTTCGATTTCAGTACGCTCTTTTACATTTGGTAGCTAAGGCTTCTACACCTGTACTCCTTCTACCAAGGAAGTTATGAAAGCTCGAACTTTTGGACACAAAAATTCACGTTTTTTCACTCAGGGGGCTAAACTCGAAGTTAGCACTCTACGGATGAGTTTCTTCAATTTTCTTCACAATGGCACAGTATTTGGTTCTTCCAAAACAACAACAGAATCTTTTATTGGTAAAACAAACCAAATGGACAGGTGATACCAAGGAAGGGCAAAATATTGGCATGCCCATAGTGGCTGACCATACTTTACTTACATACATTGTCTATGTAATGTAATAGGTACAGTACAATAATAGAAAGACAAGCAATGCAACACAATCAGCAAACGTCGTATCCAAAAGAGTGTTGCCACCAACATAAGTAATGGCAGGATAAAACACGGTCCTGGTCTGTGGGCGGGCAGGTTACAGTATGCTCACACGGTAGAGTAAAAGCGGCCCAGTACAGGAATGCGTGCCGACCACCATCACTACGATCAGACTCACTCTGCTCCATATCTGGGAAGAGAGTCCCAGTCAGTATAGCACTGCGAAAGTAGCTAGGCTAGGGAGTGCTGAAAAGGGCGGGAGAAGAGACATGTGGGAAGACGGTTCCAAAGCTTCACAGCACTGTGAAGGGGAAGGAACGGTCCGTTGGGGCTGGGGAATCTAGGGGAAGCAGCGCGCCATTGGACTGGACACCTGTACCTGCATACTGTGACTAGAACCCCTACGTACATGCCCGTCTAGCTCGGGGAGGAGGGGGCGCAGCAACTAGGACATCGGCTGGGAGGTGGCGAACTTTGTGTTGGTACTTGAGGATGGTAGTCAGTTGGCGCTCAAAGCATATCTGGGCCAATGACTTCCAATCAAGCTTCTCCAGCAATTCAAAGTAGCTGGATTGGTAGTCATTGGTGGCCAGTTGTGGTGCAAACCTTTGCACACGCTCTTACATGGGATATTGAGCAGGATTTGAAAACGTATTAGCTTTTGGATGGAGAATATTTAAATTCTCTATTGTGGTTGTGGTACAATATTACTAGCCAAATCCTCGATTTCTGTGGTCAGCCGTTCTGAGCGCTCTTTTGAGCCACTTACTATTGACCAATAAAATTGATATTTTGCACGCATAGACGACAGACGAAGCCTTGGCTACTTATTGCAGCGGACCGCATTTGAAAATGACACTCCAGACTACTGTAAAGGTCGGTGTATAGCCCTGCAGGGCAATACAAACAAGATCAGCCAATTTGGGCGGGCTGGGATCGGGCAATACAAAAGCTCGGGCTATACAAGGGACTTTTGACCATCTACTCATTTTTGCTCCAATTTTCACCCTAAATGCCATAGTCAATGTGGCCAAAAATATGGCATCCCGTACCTACACGGCGAAACTGAGCGTCTGGGAGTGATGCAAAAGAAGCACGGGATGGTGGAGTGCAGCCTCTGTAAACGTTGGTTGGTACCATTTCATCTGAGTTAAAAGTGCGGAGCCCGCGGGCGCTTGGCTGAGTTGCGATGGCCGTCGAACCGCCGACTGATGACGTAGCTTAGGTAGGAGAGCTCTTGACTAGCAGGGATTGTCGGTCGGCTGGCGGCTCACTCCACACTCGAATATGACGTACAGTATGCCGGCCGGACTGTTCCAACCAGGGAGAGCTTGATTCGTCACGGCGAGGGGCGCCAGTTCCGTAGACACGTTTACCCTGTACATGGACCAAGGGTGGAGAAGCTTGAAGCTTACTCCGTCGTCGTTACTAAAGTTAGATAGCTGCGTCGGGTAGTACATTTGAACAGTAGACGGACTCTTGGTGAATCTTTTATGGCGGTGCCCGCAACCTCTTTACGTACTGACTAGAACCCAACCTCTTTATGAGTGTCGCGCATTATCAAATTGCTCATTATCAAATTCGGAGACCAATTATGTACATCCGTAGTCTGTTGTATGTGTGCAGCGTATATTTTTCTGCCTACTCTTGTACACCTTTACAGCTTTATCCAACCAACCTTACACCAAGATAGGTACCAAGCCGAATCCTAACCAAACCAAAACCCAATCTCACCAAATCTGTTTTCCATCGAGACTGCACTTGCATGCATATGTACGTACAAGCCATTAGCATAAGTATGTGTTTATCGCCGTAGCAATTCCGCTTGCTTCTTTTGTTGTCTGTCTGCTTTACACCAGTCCACTAGCATAGCTTCGTTCGTGTGGCGCCATTACACGCCGGATGTATGTCTGTTCGTTGGCGCCGTTGCACGCCGTACGTATGCTGCATTCTACTGACCACCGCATGGCATGGCCGTACGTACAGTACGTACGTAGTTTCTACTCTAATCTTCATATTGATGTATGTACACGCTCGCCCATTGGCGACAATGAGAGGCTCA
>JASAMW010007777.1:0-38566 GCA_030247985.1 Epsilonema sp. ZAB3_2
CACCGGTAACATGGGTTGCACACAATGACAAAGAACACTGGAAATACAATGCAAATCATATGACCCCATTCAATATAGGTAACAGTTATCTTTTCTAACTTTTAGCTTCAAAACGTTGTTATGACAGGAATAGGACCCTTTCCACAAGCTGTTCATCTTCAATAAATGATGCCAAGAGTATTGCCTTGTTCTTGGCCATGCAGTTGAACAGTTTTGAGACCAGTCTAGCTGCAAAATTGTGTCCATCATTACCACAGTACAGTTTGTTGACAGATTGCTTCCAGCAGGCCATATTCCTGCAGCAGCTGGCAAATAAGCAGCTCAAATATGGGCTTCTGAATCCAGGTGCTTGCTTCTCCATTTTTGTGATAGCAGCAAAC
Organism: Epsilonema sp. ZAB3_2; assembly: GCA_030247985.1. NCBI lineage: Eukaryota > Metazoa > Nematoda > Chromadorea > Desmodorida > Epsilonematidae > Epsilonema > Epsilonema sp. ZAB3_2. The sequence goes on from JASAMW010007777.1 coordinate 381, forward strand.
ATTTCCCAGTGAAGCTCAATGCCATGCCATGGGCCAGACGATGGTTTGATTTGATGAGTCCACCATAATGCACCTGCGCCAAAAATGCATTAAGTTGCATCCATATCCAAGCAACAATCATTGTTATGTGTCCGACCTTACACAAACGCCCAATGTCCAAGGACAAAAGCCCAAAAATTGTTTTAACAGTACATCTTATGCCATGGAATTTTAAGTTTGCTGTGGAACTCTTTCCCAGTTTGTATGTACAGTGTTTAGGAGCAAAATAGGAGCACTGCCATGAAGCATGCAGATAAGTCCATATTTGTCTTTCTATCTTATACAACACGACTTGAGTTCCATAGCAAACTCTTAATGGCCAGACTATTGACCCTTGCGCTAAGACTTTGGGTAGTCACAAGGTGGCCCAGCAGTTTGAACACATACTATGACTTGGCCTCATTGTTGGCAAAAAATTGTTGTCCATTTATATATCTTTGTTGTTGGTTTGTTGTCAGTTTGTTGAAGAATGAACAACAAACTGACAAGACCCATATATAAATGAACAACAAACCAAAAACAGCTGAACAACTTGTTGCCAACAATGACGCCAGGTCTCAGTATGCATCAAATCAGTGTCGATGGGGATGTGGATGGCTTTCACTAAATACCGCAGGGCCACCTTGCACCCACCCAAAAGTCTTAGCGCAACCAGTGAATAGTAGTACTAGTCTGTCCAGCAAGAGTTGTCTCTGGGCCATTGTACATGCTGCAAAAAAACTCCTTCAAAACAGATTTTCTCACCAATTTGATGTGTTTCTTTCATCAATGGGACCATGGAAAAGGCCCAGAGACAACTCGCTCCTCAAGGATCAAATGCTATGGATATGGACCAGTTGCATTGTTGCGACAGGGTTAGCTGTCACTAAATATTGCAGGGTCTAATTTTACCCACACTTGTGACAACGCAACTGATCCATACTATCATGTTTTGCAGCCTCGACTCCAATCACAGGCATTGCCAAATTTCCACCTCCCTCCACAGAACACAATTTGAACCTAGTCGATTTTTCGGCGTGCGTGGAGATATGACACCATTCGTGATAGGAGTTGAGGCTGGAAAACCCTGTATAAGGGGGGGGGGGGGGTTAAACATGAGGCTTTAGAGTTACAGCATGTACCTTTTTGAAGGCGTTTGTTTCATCTCTTTCTTCCCCACACTGTCATTGTCTTGTCGCTGCTTGCTGTTGCCTTTTCTCTTTGTCTTCTTTATCAGCTCCTGTTCTCAATGGGCCCACCCAGAGCACAGGTAGAGTAGAGTAAATGAGGTTGAGGAGTGGCCTAATAATATGACCAGAGGCCTCAAAAAGTCCGCTGAGCATGATGCAGTTGTTTCTCTTTGGACTCCACTGCTTCGCTTCAACCCCACGGCATGATTTGCTACTTCCTGCTTTCGTTGCATTGCGTTTCTTACTTCCGTTTCCGTTGCAACGAAGACGAAAGATAAAGAGATCAAAGACACAACAACAATGGGGAGGACGACCAGCTCCCAGTACAGGATGTCCAACGTGGGACCAGCTCACAGTACAGGATGCCCAACGTGGCTGCGCTTGCAAAACATTTTCTTCACCGTTTCTTCCTCTATAGCCCATTCAATTTGCCAGTGGAATGAATAGAGAATCATCCGCAGAAATTATTTGATTATTTTTGAATACTTTTTTCAAAAAAGTAGCACGTACCCCTAGAGCGCGCGCTCTTCGCTGCGCGAACGTCGCTTCGCTTCGCTTTGGGTGCGCCCATCACGCGCACTGAAGCGGAGCGCGCAGTCTAGGGGTACGTGTAAATTGTGCTCGTCTCGTGGCAAATTATTTTGCAAAATATGGACAAGCCCACGTTGGATCACCCCATACTGTGCGCCGGCGGTCCTCCCCTAATTGTACAGTCTATATAAGCGGTCTTGCGCATATGGCATATTTTGTAAAAATATTTTGCCACAAGACGAGAAGAGCGATTACTTTCATGTACCCCTAGAGCGCGCGCTCCGCTTCGCTAAGCGCGCGAGTCGGATGCAGCAAAGTGAAATGACAGGCGCGCAACGGTAGGAACGTGCGCTCTAGGGGTACGTGTCACTTTTTGAAAAACCAGTGGAGTGGTCAAAAGTTCAAGTGTCTCAGTGTCTGTATTTTGGAAGAGATAAAGTCATGCACATGCACACAAGGTTGCCAGGTGTAGTAATATATTACTACAAGTAGTAATTTTTGACTTTCTGTAGGTACCTACCTGAGTGGCGTAGTAATCGTAGTAATAATGTAGTAATATTTGGTGTCGACCTGTTTGTATGGGAAAAACTTTCAGAAGTGTGTTTTTAGGCTATTTTGAGGTCCAAATTTCAAAAATTTTCTCAAATTTCCCTTCCACATACACTATTTTTTAAAGAAAATCGGCCATATTTTTGCCATTTTTCACTCTGAATCAATTTTTTCATGATTCAGAACATCTTCTGCATGCTTTTAGCTGGGTTTTGGCTTCAATCGGCGCTTTTGTAGTGTCAAAATTTCAACATGGGCTTTGCGTAGTAATGAACCCTGAGTGTCACAGTAATGAGGCATTTTGGGACCTGGCAACCTTGCATGCACATGATAAAGTTCCCGATCCCTAGAATGGCGGGCGCGTGACGACGGTGACGGAATGGCGGCGACAGCTTTCTAAAATAAGGACAGACAAAGGTGTCAGGATGACGACAAGAGTGGACGTGACGTTAGCACAGTTGCGTCAGTTGTCAGCCTCAAATGTCAAGGCCTTTGCCCGGGGCCTCAACTCTATCAAGGCCCAACTCAGTCAGCGGAGAGATGCCTTAGAATCCGAGGTGCTCTTCCAGGAGTCTCAGCTTCCTTTGCTCGCTGTTGATTTGCAGACATCTGAAGAAACCCTGACCAAATTACTCGTTGACTCCAAGGCTAAGGTATGTACATGCGTAGGAGCAAAAACTTATTATCAGGACCAAAAATATGCGGCCAGTAAAATTGCATCTCTTTCTACTGCTTTGCTTTTGTTCTATTTTTGGTCCTATGTGAATCTTTGTGGAAGGGTAAGGGATATGAGGCAACGAATGAGGTGACTATTGCGCATAATACGTACAGTGCACTAGCGTATCACGTCACGTGTCGTGTAGTGTAGTATAATTTTCTTCAAAATGCAGTTCATGATCCAATCCCAATGACAACAACTCTCGCTGACTCAATAGGTGTGATCTTAGTGAGGAGAACCTACTGGGTCATCCGGCTGTGTAGTCAAATGGTTAAGACGCTCGCCTGGAACTCGGGAGGTCCAGGTTCGATTCCCTGGCACATCTGGCATATTTTCCTTCTCGACTAGGACTACACCTATTGTAAAACAGTGCGAATACATTGATGTGTTGTATCCCTTTTGCTCAGGCGTCTGCAATTCGTAAGGAAGTAAAGTCAAAGCAGAAGCAGTTTCAAAAGGAGGCACCTGCCTTGTTCCCAAAGTTACAGGAGTACGTGCGCTTGGAAAAGACACTGGCCTATCTCAAGGCTTTGCGCTGTGTCTCTGAACTGGCTACTGACATTGTGACCTGTCTAAAGGATGCACAGTGGAGGCTGCTCTTGGACAAGTTGGACCACTTTGGTATGTTTAATGTAGGGTACTGTGGGATAAACCGGCCACCTTTGAATTTCCTGGTTCAGCAAATGATGAACCAAACAGCTCATTTGAAAGAGGAGTGTTCAATCAAGGAATCGATTGATGTAATATTTGTCTCAATTGTTACGTACTGCGTACGTATAGCAATAGCGTCCGAGACCAGTAGTGTACGTAAACTAGTTCTACCCTAGGTATGTGAGGCGAGTTTAGCCAAAAGTCCCCGTGACCGGTCCCTGGTGGTGTGCCTAAGTCCACAGCTGTGTCCGAGGGTAGCGGGTTCGCTTCCCGTTCGATCCTATTTCTCCTCCCCCCCCCCCCCCCCCTTTTCGGGGCCCGGCTATCGCCATACGGCACGCGGCACGTCACACAATTATTATTGGTCCATTGGTTGCTGAGATGTGCAACCGTGAAACTTAGGCGGCCGGATTTTCCCAGCCGGGTTTACCGCATTGTACGTTATATATATTTATTGATGTTTCGTATGGTCGGTTCACTGATGAGTGAAAGCCGAAATTTTCGAAGTTATGGAAGACTTTTTCCCGAAAAATGGGACAGGACAAATGTTCCACCTCACGGAAGAGTAAAATCTCCACATTCTTTCAGTGAATCGACTATTATGGAATCTGGATTCCATTATCTTTACATTGGTTTGCTACAGCACGGGTAAACTCGCACGTAGTAAGCAAAGATCTCTGTTTCTGTTCTGTTCCGCGTCCACCACAGACATCCGTATATCCGTAACTTCCGTACGTATCTAATCTAGAAGTACATGGGACGTTTACCGACGTTACGAATTTATGGACGTCTTGTGAACGCGGCATAAAGAGAACAGCTTTTTCACAAGTTTTGGGACCCCGTAACGTTTGCTGTAGTTAGCGGTCAATTTGGGTCCAAAAGAGCATTGATTATGTATGCTTAGCATGTGTCATCGCTGTTTGCTGAGTCTGCATGTCATTTCATTGTCATTCCTTATTTTTTCCACTCACAGACTGGTTGCAGCTTCAACCACGTCCGTTTTTTACAGATTCGATCAAGAGTGCTGTTGGCGAAAGTCGATGCACTCATTTTGCCTCTTACTTGAGCCAGTTGGAAGAAGCAATGACGTCATTACTGGACTCCTCCCTTCGTTCGCAGTTACGGGATGCGTTAAAGGAGTTCGGCTGGCCTTTTGACGCTCCACAGCATATTAACCCATCCTCTGCCGCGGCGCAACGTGTAGTCGACCTGTGTCTAGCCCTCGATCGCACACAGAAACTCAGGAAGGAGGAAGGCAGGTAAAATATCTGGGGTTGGGGGTAGTGTGTGTAAGGAAAACGGGGTAATTTTGGACATCACATAGACCTTTGCTCAACAAACCGTTGCTTATCAATCTTACGAGTTCATGCAAAAACGCCGCTTGGTCAACTCGCAAGTATGATTTTTTGCCCTTTCCACATACTAGGGCGACCATTGCAATTTTTGTGTACTGACGTCCTCTTCGATACGTCGGGACCTGTACGTCTACTATGGGACCATTTACATATTACGTCACCGCTAGCGTCCCCCTCCAACTGCCGGAAAGTGATGACATGGTGATGGGGGGGGGGGGGTCGATGGCTGAGACGAAAAGTGATGTAGTGGTGACGGTATGGGGGAGGGAATACCCCCCTGCCGCCAGCAGCCATTAGCCAGTGACGTAATATGTAAATGGTCCCTATTACGAAACCAATATTCCTCTTCACCATTTATTGTAGCACTCCCGACGAGGATACAGTAAATGCGTGGATGTCGGAGTTTGTAGCGCCTCTGGAGAAGCGCTTTCGCTTTCATTTCTACGGCAACCAAAAGACGAATGTGTTGGAGAAACCCGAATGGTTCCTTACGCAGATTCTCAACTGGATTTCCATTCATCAAGGGTAACAATAATAATAGGCCAGAATAATAATTTTCACCAACAGCTTGATTGATGGCAAATTCACATTGAAAGAGAAGCGCTCGACGTACGCCTGGCGCATCCATGATGTGAATGTGAATGTGAATGTCTTCCATGTGAATGCGTCATTACTCTCCATCCAGATCCAGAACGAGTTGAGTTGTCAGTGAGCATAGCCGCAACGCAAGGTTACATGCCCTCGCCTAGCCGAAACAGCAAGTAGTGAGTTAGCCCAGAGGGATAACGAATTATTGTGTTCAATTGCCATGGTAGCAGCCTGGGTGAACTCATAGCTTTTATGTTTCAGAAAAAAGGCGGGTGACCTTGCGACCAGCAGACTCATTGGTGCGCTTCAGACGTGCTCCGAGTTTGCTCCGAGCGAGTTCGCTTCGAGTTTGGAAAGACTTCGTTTTGAACCGAAACGAACGTCAATTACTCAAGCTTTGTTTATACTAATTGCATTAGTGTGCGTATATTGCTGTGCGTATATGGGCAATTCTAGTAGTACGTGTTTCGATGCCAAACATAAATCAATGCATGTCCCATCGTTTTAGATTATAGTCCAGCCATGAAAATTGGCCAAAAACTGAGTATCATCTATATGGCAGATTGAATAAACCAAAATCAAAATGCAATTTCTTTTGGTTATCTAAGTTTACCACATCCAAAATGTTGTTGATAGTTACATTTTTTTGGTTGCACAAGTGGTAAAGAGTCATTTTGGTACTGGCACGCAAACCAAACAAATTGGTGAATTTCAAAGTGGTAAACTTAGATAACCAAAAGAAATTGCATATTTTGATTTTGGTTTATTCAATCTGCCATATAGATGATACTCAGTTTTTGCCAATTTTCATGGCTGGACTATAATTCTAAATCGATGGGACATGCATTGATTTATGTTTGGCATCGAAACACGTACTACTAGAATTGCACATATACGCACACCAATATACGCACACTAATGCAATTAGTATAAACAAAGCTTCACACGTCACCGAATTGCAAACTCGGTTGTTCAGACGCACGTTCCGAAAACGGAGCGAGTTCGGTGGGAACTCGGATATTTTAGATGTTGAAGCATAGTCAGCGCTCTCCGAATTCGGAGTTCACGTCTGAAAAGCCCACCATTAACCAGCTCCGTAAGGCCCTGACCCGCAGGGCCCGCGGGTCACCCGCGGGTGACACGCGGGACCCGAGGGTCACCCGCGGGTAACCCGAGGGTCACCCGCGGGTCACCCGAGGGTCACCCGCGGGTCACCCTCTGGTCAATAATCAATAATTAAGAAATCAATAATTTTCTCCATTTCCGCTGGCGCTTTTTTTGTTTCCGGGTGACCCGTGGGTGACCCTCGGGTGACCCGCGGGGTGACCCTTGGGTGACCCGCGGGTGACCCTCGGGTGACCCGCGGGCCCTGCGGGTCAGAGCATTATGGAGCTGGTTAACAACTCATAATGGAACAATTATTTGTTTGTTGTTGTGCTGTAGGTATTTATCGGAACATTTGGCGCCTGCACTCGTCCGCGCCGGTGGCTCAGTGGTAGAAGGCGCAGTGGAGGTGGAGTTTATGCGGGAATTGGCGGCGCTGGCCAAGGAGAAGATCGAAGTCGAGTTGCCCCGCATGTTGGAAGACCCGCACCTGTTCTCGCACCTGGTGGATGAGGTCGTACTATTCGACATGGAGATGAGAGGTGAGTGCGGGCGAAGTAGTGACCAGTTGCGCTAAGACATTGAGTGGTCGCGAGGTGCTTAGCTTCGCGTTTCTAAGCTTCGTTCAGTCGTCTGGAAGCGGAAAAGGAGCGAGCGAAAACAACAGACGACGTCGACTACCACATAAACACCGATCTAAAGTGTTCACTGTGTACCTCGGGGCCACATTGCGACCACCCAAAGGCATAGCGCAACCGGTCAATAACTAGGTGCAGATGGAGGCAAACAAAGTAGGCGCTCAGAAAGAGCCTTGTTGGGACTATTTGTTGGTGCAAAAATTTTTCCGAAAATCCATCACCTTCCATCTCCAGTGGGATTTAGTTGATCTCCCAGTGTACTTAGTGTAGTGGATTTACAGAGATCGATCACTTGCGATCACTAGGGCAGATGGAGGCAAACAAAGTAGGCATTCGGAAAGAGCCTTGTTGGGACTATTTGTTGGTGCAAAAATTTTTCCGAAAATCCATCACCTTCCATCTCCAGTGGGATTTAGTTGATCTCCCAGTGTACTTAGTGTAGTGGATTTACAGAGATCGATCACTTGCGATCACTAGGGCAGATGGAGGCAAACAAAGTAGGCATTCGGAAAGAGCCTTGTTGGGACTATCTGTTGGTGCAAAAATTTTTCCGAAAATCCATCACCTTCCATCTCCAGTGGGATTTAGTTGATCTCCCAGTACTTAGTGTAGTGGATTTACAGAGATCGATCACTTGCGATCACTAGGGCAGATGGAGGCAAACAAAGTAGGCATTCGGAAAGAGCCTTGTTGGGACTATCTGTTGGTGCAAAAATTTTTCCGAAAATCCATCACCTTCCATCTCCAGTGGGATTTAGTTGATCTCCCAGTACTTACTTACAGAGATCGATCACTTGCGATCACTAGGGCAGATGGAGGCAAACAAAGTAGGCATTCGGAAAGAGCCTTGTTGGGACTATCTGTTGGTGCAAAAATTTTTCCGAAAATCCATCACCTTCCATCTCCAGTGGGATTTAGTTGATCTCCCAGGTACTTAGAGTGGAGATTCAGAGATCGATCACTAGCGATCACTAGGGCAGATGGGGGCAAACAAAGTAGGCATTCGGAAAGAGCCTTGTTGGGACTATCTGTTGGTGCAAAAATTTTTCCGAAAATCCATCACCTTCCATCTCCAGTAGGATTTAGTTGATCTCCAGTACTTATTGGTCTGTATATGCAAAGATCGATCACTTGCGATCAATAGGGCAGATTGAGGCAAACGAAGTAGGCATTTAGCATGAGCCTTTTTGGGACTATCTGCGGGTGCAAAAACTTTTTCGAAAATCCATCACCTTCCATCTCCAGTGGGATTTAGTTGATCTCCCAGCACTAAGAGTGGAATTACAGAGATCGATCCCGCGCGAGCACTAGGGCAGATGGAGACGAACATAGTAGGCTTTCGGAAAGAGCCTTGTAGGGACTATCTGTTGGTGTAAAAATTCTCCGAAAGTCCATCACCTTCCATCTCCAGAGGGATTTAGTAGTTAGATCTCCCAGCACTAAGAGTGGAAATACAGAGATCGATCACTAGCGATCACTATGGCAGGTGGGGACAAACAAAGTAGGCATTCGGAATGAGCCTTGTTGGGACTATCTGCGGGTGCAAAAACTTTTTCGAAAATCCATCACCTTCCATCTCCAGTGGGATTTAGTTGATCTCCCAGCACTAAGAGTGGAGATTCAGAGATCGATCACTAGCGATCACTATGGCAGGTGGGGACAAACAAAGTAGGCATTCGGAAAGAACCTTGTAGGGACTATCTGCTGGTGCAAACATTTTTCCGAAAATCCATCACCTTCCATCTCCAGCCTGGGATTTAGTTGATCTCCCAGCACTAAGAGTGGAGATTCAGAGATCGATCACTAGCGATCACTATGGCAGGTGGGGACAAACAAAGTAGGCATTCGGAAAGAGCCTTGTAGGGACTATCTGCTGGTGCAAACATTTTTCCGAAAATCCATCACCTTCCATCTCCAGCCTGGGATTTAGTTGATCTCCTAGCACTAAGAGTGGAGATTCAGAGATCGATCACTAGCGATCACTATGGCAGGTGGGGACAAACAAAGTAGGCATTCGGAAAGAGCCTTGTAGGGACTATCTGCTGGTGCAAACATTTTTCCGAAAATCCATCACCTTCCATCTCCAGCCTGGGATTTAGTTGATCTCCCAGCACTAAGAGTGGAGATTCAGAGATCGATCACTAGCGATCACTATGGCAGGTGGGGACAAACAAAGTAGGCATTCGGAAAGAACCTTGTAGGGACTATCTGCTGGTGCAAACATTTTTCCGAAAATCCATCACCTTCCATCTCCAGCCTGGGATTTAGTTGATCTCCCAGCACTAAGAGTGGAGATTCAGAGATCGATCACTAGCGATCACTATGGCAGGTGGGGACAAACAAAGTAGGCATTCGGAAAGAACCTTGTAGGGACTATCTGCTGGTGCAAACATTTTTCCGAAAATCCATCACCTTCCATCTCCAGCCTGGGATTTAGTTGATCTCCCAGCACTAAGAGTGGAGATTCAGAGATCGATCACTAGCGATCACTATGGCAGGTGGGGACAAACAAAGTAGGCATTCGGAAAGAACCTTGTAGGGACTATCTGCGGGTGCAAAAACTTTTTCGAAAATCCATCACCTTCCATCTCCAGTGGGATTTAGTTGATCTCCCAGCACTAAGAGTGGAGATTCAGAGATCGATCACTAGCGATCACTATGGCAGGTGGGGACAAACAAAGTAGGCATTCGGAAAGAACCTTGTAGGGACTATCTGCTGGTGCAAACATTTTTCCGAAAATCCATCACCTTCCATCTCCAGTGGGATTTAGTTGATCTCCCAGCACTAAGAGTGGAGATTCAGAGATCGATCACTAGCGATCACTATGGCAGGTGGGGACAAACAAAGTAGGCATTCGGAAAGAACCTTGTAGGGACTATCTGCTGGTGCAAACATTTTTCCGAAAATCCATCACCTTCCATCTCCAGCCTGGGATTTAGTTGATCTCCCAGCACTAAGAGTGGAGATTCAGAGATCGATCACTAGCGATCACTATGGCAGGTGGGGACAAACAAAGTAGGCATTCGGAAAGAACCTTGAAGGGACTATCTGCGGGTGCAAAAACTTTTTCGAAAATCCATCACCTTCCATCTCCAGTGGGATTTAGTTGATCTCCCAGCACTAAGAGTGGAGATTCAGAGATCGATCACTAGCGATCACTATGGCAGGTGGGGACAAACAAAGTAGGCATTCGGAAAGAACCTTGTAGGGACTATCTGCTGGTGCAAACATTTTTCCGAAAATCCATCACCTTCCATCTCCAGCCTGGGATTTAGTTGATCTCCCAGCACTAAGAGTGGAGATTCAGAGATCGATCACTAGCGATCACTATGGCAGGTGGGGACAAACAAAGTAGGCATTCGGAAAGAACCTTGTAGGGACTATCTGCTGGTGCAAACATTTTTCCGAAAATCCATCACCTTCCATCTCCAGCCTGGGATTTAGTTGATCTCCCAGCACTAAGAGTGGAGATTCAGAGATCGATCACTAGCGATCACTATGGCAGGTGGGGACAAACAAAGTAGGCATTCGGAAAGAACCTTGTAGGGACTATCTGCTGGTGCAAACATTTTTCCGAAAATCCATCTCCTTCCATCTCCAGCCTGGGATTTAGTTGATCTCCCAGCACTAAGAGTGGAGATTCAGAGATCGATCACTAGCGATCACTATGGCAGGTGGGGACAAACAAAGTAGGCATTCGGAAAGAACCTTGTAGGGACTATCTGCTGGTGCAAACATTTTTCCGAAAATCCATCACCTTCCATCTCCAGTGGGATTTAGTTGATCTCCCAGCACTAAGAGTGGAGATTCAGAGATCGATCACTAGCGATCACTATGGCAGGTGGGGACAAACAAAGTAGGCATTCGGAAAGAACCTTGAAGGGACTATCTGCGGGTGCAAAAACTTTTTCGAAAATCCATCACCTTCCATCTCCAGTGGGATTTAGTTGATCTCCCAGCACTAAGAGTGGAGATTCAGAGATCGATCACTAGCGATCACTATGGCAGGTGGGGACAAACAAAGTAGGCACGCAGAATGAGCCTTGTTGGGACTATCTGTTGGTGATAAAAAATTTTACGAAAATCCATCTCCTTCCATTTCCAGTGGGATTTAGTTGATCTCCCAGCACTGAGAGTGGAGATACAGAGATCGAGCACTAGCGATCACTATGGCAGGTGGGGACAAACAAAGTAGGCACGCAGAATGAGCCTTATTGGGACTATCTGTTGGTGCTAAAAAATGTTCCGAAAATCCATCACCTTCCATCTCCAGAGGGATTTAGTAGTTAGATCTCCCAGCACTAAGAGTGGAAATACAGAGATCGATCACTAGCGATCACTATGGCAGGTGGGGACAAACAAAGTAGGCATTCGGAATGAGCCTTGTTGGGACTATCTGCTGGTGCTAAAAAATTTTCCGAAAATCCATCACCTTCCATCTCCAGTGGGATTTAGTTGATCTCCCAGTACTAAGAGTGGAGATTCAGAGATCGATCACTTGCGATCACTAGGGCAGATGGAATCAAACAAAGTAGGCGCTCAGAAAGAGCCTTGTAGGGACTATCTGCTGGTGCAAAAATTTTTCCGAAAATCCATCACCTTCCATCTCCAGTGGGATTTAGTTGATCTCGCAGTACTAAGGGTGGAGATTCAGAGATCGATCACTAGCGATCACTATGGCAGATGGGGACAAACAAAGTAGGCATTCGGAAAGAGCCTTGTAGGGACTATCTGCTGGTGCAAAAAGTTTTCCGAAAATCCATCACCTTCCATCTCCAGTGGGATTTAGTTGATCACCCAGTACTAAGAGTGGAGATTCATAGATCGATCACTAGCGATCACTATGGTAGATGGGGACAAACACAGTAGGCACTCGGAAAGAGCCTTGTAGGGACTATCTGCTGGTGCAAAAAGTTTTCCGAAAATCCATCACCTTCCATCTCCAGTGGGATTTAGTTGATCCCCCAGTACTTAGAGTGGAGATGCAAAGATCGATCACTAGCGATCACTATGGTAGATGGGGACAAACACAGTAGGCATTCGGAAAGAGCCTTGTAGGGACTATCTGCTGGTGCAAAAATTTTTCCGAAAATCCATCACCTTCCATCTCCAGTGGGATTTAGTTGATCTCCGAGTACTAAGGGTGGAGATGCAGAGATCGATCACTAGCGATCACTATGGTAGATGGGGACAAACAAAGTAGGCATTCAGAATGAGCAATGTAGGGACTATCTGCTGGTGCAAAAATTTTTCCGAAAATCCATCACCTTCCATCTCCAGTGGGATTTAGTTGATCTCCCAGTACTAAGGGTGGAGATGCAAAGATCGATCACTAGCGATCACTATGGCAGATGGGGACAAACAGAGTAGGCATTCGGAAAGAGCCTTGTAGGGACTATCTGCTGGTGCAAAAAGTTTTCCGAAAATCCATCACCTTCCATCTCCAGTGGGATTTAGTTGATCCCCCAGTACTTAGAGTGGAGATGCAAAGATCGATCACTAGCGATCACTATGGTAGATGGGGACAAACACAGTAGGCACTCGGAAAGAGCCTTGTAGGGACTATCTGCTTGTGCAAAAGTTTTCCGAAAATCCATCACCTTCCATGTCCAGTGGGATTTAGTTGATCCCCCAGTACTTAGAGTGGAGATGCAAAGATCGATCACTAGCGATCACTATGGTAGATGGGGACAAACACAGTAGGCACTCGGAAAGAGCCTTGTAGGGACTATCTGCTGGTGCAAAAAGTTTTCCGAAAATCCATCACCTTCCATGTCCAGTGGGATTTAGTTGATCCCCCAGTACTTAGAGTGGAGATGCAAAGATCGATCACTAGCGATCACTATGGTAGATGGGGACAAACACAGTAGGCACTCGGAAAGAGCCTTGTAGGGACTATCTGCTGGTGCAAAAAGTTTTCCGAAAATCCATCACCTTCCATGTCCAGTGGGATTTAGTTGATCCCCCAGTACTAAGAGTGGAGATGCAAAGATCGATCACTAGCGATCACTATGGTAGATGGGGACAAACACAGTAGGCACTCGGAAAGAGCCTTGTAGGGACTATCTGCTGGTGCAAAAAGTTTTCCGAAAATCCATCACCTTCCATCTCCAGTGGGATTTAGTTGAACTCCCAGTTACTAAGAGTGGAGATGCAAAGATCGATCACTAGCGATCACTATGGTAGATGGGGACAAACACAGTAGGCACTCGGAAAGAGCCTTGTAGGGACTATCTGCTGGTGCAAAAAGTTTTCCGAAAATCCATCACCTTCCATCTCCAGTGGGATTTAGTTGATCCCCCAGTACTTAGAGTGGAGATGCAAAGATCGATCACTAGCGATCACTATGGTAGATGGGGACAAACACAGTAGGCACTCGGAAAGAGCCTTGTAGGGACTATCTGCTGGTGCAAAAAGTTTTCCGAAAATCCATCACCTTCCATCTCCAGTGGGATTTAGTTGAACTCCCAGTTACTAAGAGTGGAGATGCAAAGATCGATCACTAGCGATCACTATGGTAGATGGGGACAAACACAGTAGGCACTCGGAAAGAGCCTTGTAGGGACTATCTGCTGGTGCAAAAAGTTTTCCGAAAATCCATCACCTTCCATCTCCAGTGGGATTTAGTTGATCTCCCAGTACTAAGGGTTGAGATGCAAAGATCGATCACTAGCGATCACTATGGTAGATGGGGACAAACACAGGAGGCATTCGGAAAGAGCCTTGTAGGGACTTTCTGCTTGTGCACAATAGTGTCCGCAAATCCATCACCTTCCATCTCCAGTGGGATTTAGTTGATCTCCCAGTACTAAGGGTTGAGATGCAAAGATCGATCACTAGCGATCACTATGGTAGATGGGGACAAACACAGTAGGCATTCGGAAAGAGCCTTGTAGGGACTATCTTCTTGTGAAAAAATTTTTCCGAAAATCCATCACCGTCCATCTCCAGTGGGATTTAGTTGATCTCCCAGTACTAAGGGTGGAGATGCAAAGATCGATCACTAGCGATCACTATGGTAGATGGGGACAAACACAGTAGGCACTCGGAAAGAGCCTTGTAGGGACTATCTGCTGGTACAAAAATTTTTCCGAAAATCCATCACCGTCCATCTCCAGTGGGATTTAGTTGATCTCCCAGTACTAAGGGTGGAGATGCAAAGATCGATCACTAGCGATCACTATGGTAGATGGGGACAAACACAGTAGGCACTCGGAAAGAGCCTTGTAGGGACTATCTGCTGGTACAAAAATTTTTCCGAAAATCCATCACCGTCCTCCATCTCCAGTGGGATTTAGTTGATCTCCCAGTACTAAGGCTGGAGATGCAAAGATCGATCACTAGCGATCACTATGGTAGATGGGGACAAACACAGGAGGCATTCGGAAAGAGCCTTGTAGGGACTATCTGCTTGTGCAAAAGTTTTTCCGAAAATCCATCACCTTCCATCTCCAGTGGGATTTAGTTGATCTCCCAGTACTAAGGGTTGAGATGCAAAGATCGATCACTAGCGATCACTATGGTAGATGGGGACAAACACAGGAGGCATTCGGAAAGAGCCTTGTAGGGACTATCTGCTTGTGCAAAAGTTTTTCCGAAAATCCATCACCTTCCATCTCCAGTGGGATTTAGTTGATCTCCCAGTACTAAGGGTGGAGATGCAAAGATCGATCACTAGCGATCACTATGGTAGATGGGGACAAACACAGTAGGCACTCGGAAAGAGCCTTGTAGGGACTATCTGCTGGTACAAAAATTTTTCCGAAAATCCATCACCGTCCATCTCCAGTGGGATTTAGTTGATCTCCCAGTACTAAGGGTGGAGATGCAAAGATCGATCACTAGCGATCACTATGGTAGATGGGGACAAACACAGGAGGCATTGGAAAAAGCTTTGTAGGGACTATCTGCTTATGCAAAAATTTTTCCGAAAATCCATCACCGTCCTCCATCTCCAGTGGGATTTAGTTGATCTCCTAGTACTAAGGGTGGAGATGCAAAGATCGATCACTAGCGATCACTATGGTAGATGGGGACAAACACAGGAGGCATTCGGAAAGAGCCTTGTAGGGACTATCTGCTTGTGCAAAAGTTTTTCCGAAAATCCATCACCTTCCATCTCCAGTGGGATTTAGTTGATCTCCCAGTACTAAGGGTTGAGATGCAAAGATCGATCACTAGCGATCACTATGGTAGATGGGGACAAACACAGGAGGCATTCGGAAAGAGCCTTGTAGGGACTATCTGCTTGTGCAAAAGTTTTTCCGAAAATCCATCACCTTCCATCTCCAGTGGGATTTAGTTGATCTCCCAGTACTAAGGGTTGAGATGCAAAGATCGATCACTAGCGATCACTATGGTAGATGGGGACAAACACAGTAGGCATTCGGAAAGAGCCTTGTAGGGACTATCTGCTGGTGCAAAAGTTT
Organism: Epsilonema sp. ZAB3_2; assembly: GCA_030247985.1. Classification (NCBI taxonomy): domain Eukaryota; kingdom Metazoa; phylum Nematoda; class Chromadorea; order Desmodorida; family Epsilonematidae; genus Epsilonema; species Epsilonema sp. ZAB3_2. The sequence goes on from JASAMW010007777.1 coordinate 16,153, forward strand.
TTCCGAAAATCCATCACCGTCCTCCATCTCCAGTGGGATTTAGTTGATCTCCTAGTACTAAGGGTTGAGATGCAAAGATCGATCACTAGCGATCACTATGGTAGATGGGGACAAACACAGGAGGCATTCGGAAAGAGCCTTGTAGGGACTATCTGCTTGTGCAAAAGTTTTTCCGAAAATCCATCACCTTCCATCTCCAGTGGGATTTAGTTGATCTCCCAGTACTAAGGGTTGAGATGCAAAGATCGATCACTAGCGATCACTATGGTAGATGGGGACAAACACAGGAGGCATTCGGAAAGAGCCTTGTAGGGACTATCTGCTTGTGCAAAAGTTTTTCCGAAAATCCATCACCTTCCATCTCCAGTGGGATTTAGTTGATCTCCCAGTACTAAGGGTTGAGATGCAAAGATCGATCACTAGCGATCACTATGGTAGATGGGGACAAACACAGTAGGCATTCGGAAAGAGCCTTGTAGGGACTATCTGCTGGTGCAAAAGTTTTTCCGAAAATCCATCACCGTCCTCCATCTCCAGTGGGATTTAGTTGATCTCCTAGTACTAAGGGTGGAGATGCAAAGATCGATCACTAGCGATCACTATGGTAGATGGGGACAAACACAGGAGGCATTCGGAAAGAGCCTTGTAGGGACTATCTGCTTGTGCAAAAGTTTTTCCGAAAATCCATCACCTTCCATCTCCAGTGGGATTTAGTTGATCTCCCAGTACTAAGGGTTGAGATGCAAAGATCGATCACTAGCGATCACTATGGTAGATGGGGACAAACACAGTAGGCATTCGGAAAGAGCCTTGTAGGGACTATCTGCTGGTGCAAAAATTTTTCCGAAAATCCATCATCGTCCATCTCCAGTGGGATTTAGTTGATCTCCTAGTACTAAGGGTGGAGATGCAAAGATCGATCACTAGCGATCACTATGGTAGATGGGGACAAACACAGGAGGCATTGGAAAAAGCTTTGTAGGGACTATCTGCTTATGCAAAAATTTTTCCGAAAATCCATCACCGTCCATCTCCAGTGGGATTTAGTTGATCTCCCAGTACAAATGCTTCGGGGGAATCTCTTCGGGGGGACTTCTCCAGTGGGATTTAGCTGATCCCCTACTTAGTATAGTGGACATGCAAGGTTCGTAGACTTCCGACGAATAGCCTACGTGGAGGCAAACATAGTAGGCATTCAGAATAAGCATTGTAGGGAGTCTGCTGGTGCAAAAATTTTTCCGAACATCCATCAACTTCTATCTCCAGTGGGATTTAGTTTATCTACACTCCCTTCGTAAACTTCGACGACTTCCGACGAATTTTATTTTTCTGTACTGATGCACGTGGGTAAAAATCCATCACCTTCCATCTCCAGCTTGTATTGATACTATCTTGTTTTCCCGAGTTCCCCGTTCTCTCTATGTGTGCAGGTCGTGGATACCCAGAGACGGAGCCGCACTGTTTGGAGCTGTTTGCACAGCAGTCTGGTCTGTTGGAGAAGTGGCTGCAGATAGAGCAGGAGTCGAACACGGAACGCGTGGAGGAGCTGTTAACGCAGGAGACGGCCTGGATGGACAGATACCAGCAAGCCGCAGAATTGGATGACTACAAGGTACGCGCAGTCATGTTCTAGTTTATAGTAGGCGCTGCACCAGTAGTGAGGTAGTGTCAGATACCGTATTTACCAGTGCATTGCCCCTTCCTATGCATGGCCCTTAAAAGATAAGAAATGTCATGGATTGCTCGCACTACTGTACATAGCCCCATATGGGACCTAGCTCAATTTTTCCATAGCCCATGCGCTGGTAAATTCACGGTATGGACCATATGCGGAAAAGCGATTGGGTTGGTCGGTTAGCGACCCCGCCGCGGTACTTAGTGAAAGTTTGGATCGGTGCCTGCGGGGTCGTCCACCTGTTTAGTCATCTGGAAGCGGAGAAGAGGAGTGAGAAGAAGAATTGACAACAAATGGCGTCGACGGCCCCGCAGACACTGATCCAACCTGTCACTAAGTGCCGCGGGGTCGCCATCGACCAATCCAATCGCGTTACTGCCCTTCGTGAATTTTTTTTTGGCGAGACCGTACCCCACAGGCTGTAGGTGAAACCCACCTAGTCTCCTCCGAACCTTTAACAACGCCCGCAGGGTTCGTACAGATCCTTTATATCCTTTATATCCTTTAGAAGTCCTTTTTTTAGGCAGGCATCCTTTATATCCTTTAAATATCCTTTATTTGGCCTAGGGATCCTTTATAAATTTTTTTAGCACGTTTCCATCAGTTTCAGACAGAGACACTGCAAAAATTTCTCGCCTTCGGCGAGTGTTTGCTACTGCTTTACCAATATTTTATGGAATCCGCGCAGCCAACTTCAATTTTTCAATATTGTTTTCTTGCTTGATGTTATTTTGGCTTCATATCATGTTTCATGTTTCAAAATTTTCTCATCAGTTACAATGTTCCTCATTGATAATTTTTGTCAGTATGTAGCAATTTCTTGGCTACCTACTACTGACAAAACGATAGCAATTTCCTGATCAGCTCATGCCATGCAGCTGGTCAAATAGGTAATATTTCAGCTTCAGCTTTGCTGAACGTGCTATAATTACTGGCCAATAAGAGGAGGGTGGTCAAAATTACTTTTGCAGTTGACTGGCACCTTGAAGGTGCAGATAGGCTTTGTTTGCAAAGCTTCTTTGTGGTTTTTGGAAGAGAATAGGGGTCAGATAATACGATATAGGATTTCAAAACATAGAAAATGAAGTACGTATGCGCAGTAAGTAAGCTCCATTATGGATCCTTTATTTCGTATGGGATCCTTTGAAAAATTTTGGCCCTTTCTGTACGAACCCTGCGCCCGTCATGGTGGGCCAGTCCAGTGCCACAAGGCACGACCAACAATGGCCCGAACCAGGGAAGGGCCTGGCACGAAGCCGAACAGCCATCAGCGACCACTGGTCGGGGTGTGCAGACCCGAAGGAAAGCACTGGTGCCTTTAGAAGCCAGCGAGCGGGCGCACCATACTGCCGCTGGGGTTGCCAGTCGCTACCTGGCGAGAGTGGGAACTCATGACGCAGAGGACGGCAGATCGGACGCAGCCCGTCTTACCGCCTGCGCCACGAGCGCGACCCGTCGTGAATATTGCTGTCTGCCCTGTGTGTCAGGTTCCGGTGTGCGCGGACGAGTTCCTGTTGCTGCTGCAGCTGGTGACGGAGCGCTTCCGGCTGCTGGCGTGCGCGGCGGCGCGCTTTCGCTTCCTGGCGCTGCAGCAGGGGCTGCTGGACGACTTCCGCGTGCGCCTGGTGCAGCTGGTGCGCACCGCCCCCTCTCCCTGGCGCCCGCCCTTCCCCCAGCTCGCCAACGCACTCGCCTACATCGCCCTCGTCCTGGCGGAGTGGAACGACCTACCCTTCTTCATACAGGTACGCAATCTAGTAGGGTGGTTCTGTGGGGTAAGCCCGGAAAGGGGGGGGGGCAACACAGACCCCGAGGAGGCGTTATTGTTGACAACACGAAACAGATTTCTTGTCCGTTTGCTGTCCGTTCTTCTATGGGTGTTGTCGGTTTGCTTTACGTTTGTTGGTTCGTTGTCTGTTTGTTGTCCGTTTTGTTGTCGGTTTGTTGTCCGTTCTTCTACTCACCGACAACACAAACGGATAACGAACCGACATAAACGAACAACTAATCTATTTCGTGTTGTCAACAATGACGCCTCCTCGGGGTATATGTTAAATCCGGACACATAGTATATCTCAGCAACCGTAACGTAAGACCGACTGAGACAAGTATTCTACCAATCGATTCCTTGAACTCTCCTCTTTCAAATGAGCTACCATGTTCATCCTTTGCTGAAGCGGCAAGTTCAGAAAAGCTTAGGCTGTCCGGGTTTACACCACAGTGCCTACCATTCATCGTTTATTTGCAGATTCAAGGCTACAAATACAGTCAAGCTGTTTCACCGAACGATGAAACTACAGCGGAAGTCCGTGCAATCGAAGGTACTGCACGCATGCACGCATGATTTTTCTGCATTTATATCTGTTCCCCAGCTATTTCTAAATTACCCCAGTCTACCCGACGCGTGCACGCAGACTTGTACGTAGGTGAAGTGAACGTTTGTTCTTGTCAGGTGCATTCGACCCAATGATCGATCTGTTTCGTCTGGCCTGGCGCCAGATAGAAGAAAGCTACGGAGCGGCGATGACGGCAGAGGCCGGCAAGCGATTGGAGCCGTACACGAAAGAGAAATGGTACGCCATGGGCCTGGAGGAACGGCAGAAGGGACTCAAGCATCAGTGGCAGCCCACTAATATCACGGTAAAGAACGCATTTTGACAACACCAACAGGCTGAAGAAAGCTGCACAAGGAGTCTAATAAGCTGAGAAGTTTGATGTTTCACCCGGAATTTATCCGGCCGCGAACGTGATTGGAGAGATCACCAGGGAAGTTCATAAAGTACGTCACGCAAAAATAGAGGAGGGGTTGGGTTGCGGTGAATAGTGCGCCACACACTTGGTGAGTAAACTCCCGGGGAATTCCCTGGTACGTATGTGATGAAGCATAAAGAGGCCGGTGAAATCACCGGGAGTTTGAAACTCACCACGTGTGAGCACGTGAGAAAAATTTTGCGCTTGGGTGCAAGCGGGAATGCTCTACGCGCAAAACAGAACTCGAAGTTCAAACTCACCGTGAATTCGCGTTGAGTTTACTCACCACAATGTGTCACTCCACTCCATGGATAGGGGGGGGGGGGGGGGGGGGGGGGGTGGCGACGGATGAATTTTTGCGTGACGTACTTTATGAAACTCGCCTAAGTCTACGGATACGGTAGCTGTTTTGTAGTGTCCCTATCAGTTTGATTCTTTCTTTGCAGGCGAGTTTCTGTCCCTTCTTACTGGTGGTTCGCGAACGCCTCAGTCAGCTACAGACGCAGCTGAGTCGAATCTGTTTCCAGCCGCTGCTCAGTCGTGTCTGCTCCTCCCTGGCTCAGCTGCTACTGGAGAAAGTCCTCGCTCAAACCTCGTTCACAGAGAGCGGAGCCCTGCAAATGGCCTACGATGTGAACGCAGCGTTAGTTCCCCTCTTAAAGGCGGTGGTACGCATGCAATGCTCATAGTTCGTTGCTGACTACATGGCTGTAAGGTATGGGGTACTGTGTGGGGTAAACCCGGGCACGGGGATAAACCTGGACACCTAGTATATCTCAGCAACCATAAGTACGACCGATTGAGACAAGTATTCTACCAATCGATTCCTTGAAATCTCCTCTTTCACATGTTCATTTGCTGAAGCGGAAAATTCAGATAAGCTTGGGTTTCCGGGTTTACCCCATAGTACCCTACATACATACAGGCTCCACAATCGAGAAGGAAAATTTGCCAGTTTTGCCAAGGAATCGAACCCTGGACGTCTAGCGTTCCAGGCGTTTCAAAACAGGGCGAGTGGTAGAGTCCAAGCCCACAATTCGTAACGCGTGCACCCAGTCACGTTTTCAAGTACTGTACAGTACAGTATTCAAGTATGCATTGCATACCACCGCCTTTTGTACGAAGCTACCACCAGCCACAAGAACATCAGCAGCAGCACCAAGTTGAATTGACGGAAATGACGTCATTGCTGGAAAGCCTGAGGACGCTGTCGTTAAAAACTGCCACCGCTGTGCTGCTCAAGGATTTTTTGCTTCAACACGACGGCGGTGATGAAGTATTGGGCATGGCCAGGGATTTTGATATTCATACGTTAGGCAAGGAGAGGCTGTTGAGCTTGCTTCAGAAAAGAGTGGATTTGAAGGTGTAGGCCTAACTGTGATCTTTTGTCCGTGTTTGGTTCGGTCCAAATGTATTACGGGAGTTTCTTATACGCTGCCAAGGCGAGCTCCCATTGCACACTCAAAAGTGAATGAAGGAATGATAGTTTTTAAAATGGTCCAAATTGTTTCGTATATGTAGTTCAGTGTACAATATTATTGTTGGATAGCATGATGTGAACTACTGTTGTGCTGTACAAACTCTGGTCCACAATGATGGCCAATGAATGATACCCGTTTGTTTTACTGATACCCGTTTTTACTTTGTACTACAAAATAAAAGTTTTCCTTCCATCTGTTGTGCTTATTTTGATCTACACGAGTCCATATGGTTGGAGTCCAACTTACTTTATGCGAGTGGTTTTTACTAGTGTACGTACGTATGCGTGATATACTTCGCATGCAGAGAAAAATTGTCATGTGAGGGTCAGGGAATGATGGCTCTTTCACACTGGGAAAGAAATCGTACATCGGCGTACGACCGACCGGTGCATTCGTTTTGTAGCTGCATGGAGGCTGCAATGGTAGCTGTCTTGTCTATGCCATTGCATGTGTCGAGTCGACCAATAGACACGCGTAGCATACGACTATCGCATCTCCCTCCATATTTCTGCACAAATGATACCGTGTCTTAATTAGGGTAGCATGGGGCAATCCATCCATCTATGGCGGTTTAGAAATATCCCGAGAAATGTAGGGTACTGTAAACCCGGCCGGGAAAAATCCGGCCACCTAAGTTTAGAGCTGCATGCAAGACAAGTGTTGCATCAATCGATTCCTTGAACTCTCCTGTATGAAAAGAGCTACGTATTTGGTTCATCATTTGCTCAAACAGCAAGTTCAAAGGAACTAGGTGGCCGGGTTTACCCCACAGTCTCCTACATTTTCGAGAGGATGGGCGGGTTTGCCCCATGCTATCCTGTATGAACAAACAGCTTCCTTCCTTTATTGTAGGCTTTGCCGCACTCTTACTCCTCATGAACTGCTCATTCTGTGGTCAGCGCATTTCTCAAGGGTCCGATGATATCTCTGCACTTAAAGCGCATGTTCTATCTGAGCACAAAGTTCAAGGTTGCAGTGAACAAATCTCAGAACTTCTCACCAAAACACTGCTGCTTGCCCAGTTGGAGAAGATCAGACGACTCTCATTGGCCAAAGCTGAAGCTGCAGGTCATGTGACAAGCTTGGCTGTCCTGCAAAAACTGGGTTCATCTACATCAACACTGTCTGAGACATTCGTAGTGAAGAAGAAGGGCTTTAAACCGAATTTTCTGAGTGAAAAACGTGACGCTGTCTCAAAAATTAGGACTGCTCCCGAAGGAAAGGGCAATGTTTTGGTTGCGAAATTTCGACCCAACTTCTTGCACTGGCCAGCGAAAAGAAACCCAAATCGGGCATGCGGTGATGACACGGAACAGAAGAAAGGTATGCAATGCATGTTGCTGTTGTAGATGTCACCCGGCTACCTAAGTAAGTACCAAAAAAGTATATTATCCACCATATGCAGTAAGGCGATTGGGTTTGGTCGATGGCGACCCCGCGGCATTTAGTGAAAGTTTTGATCGGTGTCTGCGGGGTCATCGACCTTGTTCAATCATCTGGAAGCGTCAAAAAGAGCGAGTGGGAAGAAGAATTACAACAAATGACGTCGCCGACCCCGCAGGCACCGATCCAAACTTTCACTAAATGCCGCGGGTCGCCTCGCCATCGACCATCCCAATCGCCTTACTGCATATGGCGGATACAGCTAGGGTTCAGCTTCTTCGTGACCACCCATAATTCTTTAGCGCAACTCTTGAATTGAGCTGTATAGTATCCAATTGTATCTGCGTTGCATACGTATGGCAATAGCGTCCTCGCAGGCGGCTATTGTCATACGGAACGCGGCACGTCACGCAATTTCGCAGCGGTCCAATTATTCTCCCCTCGTACTACTAGTGCGCTACACACGAGGTGAGTAAGCTCACGGTGAATTCCCCGTGCGTATGTGATGAAGCATAGGGATGCTGGTGATTTCACCGTGAGTCACCGTGAGTTTGAAACTCACCACGTGTGAACACGTGAGAAAAACTTTGCGCGTGGGAGCAAGTGAGAATGCTCTTCACGAAAAATAAAACTCGGAAGTTCGAACTCACCGTGAATTCACCGTGAGTTTAGTCACCACGTGTGTAGCGCGCTACTGTCCGCCTCTGTTTCAGCCGTCAAGAAGAGAGTGCGGATAATCTCGTCTTCTTCTTCTTCATCCTCCGACTCTGACTCAGATCTGAACAATTTCCAGTCGTGTTCTGCAAATAAGCAGCTGAAACCCCCTTCGTCCCCGGTTCAACGAAAGAACAACGAAAGTTCTCGCAACGAAGTGATCACCGCCGCAACGAAATGACCGCAACGAAGTGACCGGCTACCAAGTGACCGTATCCCTTCGTGGTTCGCGGTCACTTCGTTGCGGTTTTTTTCGTTGCGGACATTTCGTTGCGGACCTTTCGTTGCCGCGGTCACTTTGTTGCGAGAACTTTCGTTGCGGTCACTTCGTTGCGGTTTTTTTCGTTGCGGACATTTCGTTGCGGCCGTCCTCTGGTCATTTCGTTGCGAGAACTTTCGTTGCGGGTATTTTCGTTGCGGGTCATTTCGTTGCCGGTCTAGATTTGGTCATTTGGTAGTGAGTACTTTCGTTGCCGTTCATTTCGTTGCGAGATTTACCTAAGCCTAAGCCTAAGCCTAGCCTGCAACGAAGTGAATGGCAACGAAAGTACTCACTACCAACTGACCAAATCAAGACCGGCAACGAAATGGCCGGCAACGAAATGACCGGCAACGAAAGTTCTCGCAACGAAATGACCAGAGGATGGCCGCAACGAAATGTCCGCAACGAAAAAAACCGCAACGAAGTGACCGCAACGAAAGTTCTCGCAACGAAGTGATCACCGCCGCAACGAAATGACCGCAACGAAGTGACCGGCTACCAAGTGACCGTATCCCTTCGTCCCCACCTCCTGTAGATGCTGCTGCTCCTTCCGAACCAACTCCGTCTACTTCTTCTGCTACTGCCAAGGACTTCCACGACAGGGAGCCGTCTCCCCCCTCATATCAGCAGGAAAGTGGGGTAACCTGGGGAAAGCAGGGACAGCACAGCGCCAGCCATCTATACGGAGAAGAAATGCTGAAGCTGAATCGGGCAAAACCAAAGAGTAAGATTATTCCTGTAAAGCTTCATACGTAAGTTTCGGTTAGAGGGGGGATAAAAAAACGAGTCATCAAATAGGTGGATTATTGGGTACTATGGGGTAAACCCGGACACCTAGTATATCTCAGCAGCAATAAGACCGATTGAGACACGTATTCTACCAATCGATTCCTTGACCTCTCCTCTTTCAAATGAACTATCATGTTCATCATTTGCTGAAGCGACAAGTTCAGAAAAGCTTAGGTGTCCGGGTTTACCCCATAGTACCCTTCTTTTTACTCTAAGGGGGTAATACAATACACGAAGCATTACAGTACCAAGAGCCCATATAAGGGATTTCTCCCTCCCTCCCAGATTTCCCCATCCCATTTCTCTCAGTTTCACTCTACCGTCTATTCACTCTACCGTCAAAAGAATGGTGATTTGTGTTCCAGGAAAATCTGCCCTGCTTCTGTTGCTGCATCAAGACGCCAGCAAGCTGCAGTTTCGCTGTCGTTTTTGCGCGGAATCATTCGAACTTCAAGGCGGACTGACTCGGCATATCAACAAGGTTCACTTGACTCCACCAGAGAGCGATGAACACGACAACAGCAGCGACACTGGCGGAGGCGAAAAGAAACAGCGGCAGCCAGAAATGGGAAGCATCGCGTACAATGTGGGCGCCAGCGAAGTAAAAGTGGTGCTTGTAAGGGGACGTCGTATTGTGCAGTTGCCATCATGAGTGGTAGTTTTTAACCCATACTGAATATGACTGCCACATCCACTACTTTATGAGCACTAGCACTGAAAAACGTGAGCGCCAGTTACCTAAGTGCTCACTTATGAGCCTTCTCTGCTCATGAATGAGAACCTTATGTACTGGAGGAGCTCCTTTTTTCCAGTGCTCATAACGCTCATAGAGTAGTGGACATGGCAATCATAACTTGGCATACGTAGGGTTCGTTTACAATTGATTGCACATTGCAGTGTGTTTTACCTACAACACGTTCCACAGCATAGTGTTGAATGAAGATATCAAAAAGCATAGCCTGCTGCATTACAAAAAAGGCAATGTGAAACAAAAGGAAGTACGCTGATAATACAGCACAATAAGAATAAATTACATTTACTAAGCGGTCAGTAAAAAATTTCCAACAATTTTGATCAGAAGCTCCCATCTCCAGTACACAGCACAGTAAGTGTTATTCTAAAGCCTACTAGCCACAAGGTTGCGCAGGTGGTGTTTCAAAATGCGTGCAAGCAAATTTGCGCTGATTACAAGCAACCTACAATAACTGACTAACCTTACGATAACGATTTCGGTGTTGCTAGCCCATATGCACCTGCTTTTCTTTTCACTGAAAACATCGAAGCGGGGTCCTATTGTACACTACATAAATGCTGATCTAACTAATTGCAGCAAAAATACAACGGGATAATTTGGGACACCCACTTCTACTAAAATTCCACATTGCAAAAAAACGTCAGTAAATATAAAAGGCCCAAATTACCCCACAGCATCACCATGGCAGTACCTTATCTATCACTGCTTCTTGTCGCTCCTCCTGCCTTCGCCTCTTGCCCCTGCTGCCATCGAATTTGCATAAAGCCCACCACCACCAGAAATAGAACTGGAAGACGCCGAACTCCCGCCACCGCCGGCGCAGTTCAAATTTCCCGACGGCGCCAAATTCAAATTCTGCGAATTTCCAGCCGCCAAATTCAAATTTCCCGCCGCCTGCTCCACTCCTCCGCCTCCGCCGCCAATCACCAGGTCGGCGGGCGCTAATTGGCTGCCGCCGCCGCCGCAGCCAATGGTCGTGGAGCAGGTGACCGGACACGTGACCGCGGCCGCCGCGTCGTCATTGGCCAGTTTCACCACGCCCACCCCGCCGCCCAATCGGCGATAGTTCATGTTGCCGGCGTGACGCCAGTTGTTCGATTCCCGGTCGTACACTTCCACCGTTTTCAAATAGGTGGCTCCGTCAAAACCACCCACCGCGAACAGCTGACCGTTCACCACTGCTAGGCCCACCTAGAATGCACGGATAATCCATACGATATCCACGAGTTGCGTTATTATTTTGTGTGACCGGTCGGTCGACAAGGTCGCCCCTGTAATTTCAGTGCGTTTTTTAGATCGGAAAAGTCGGCGGGTTCGTCTCTTTCAATAATCTTGGAGCGGAAATAACAGGGGCGACCTTGCGGCCACCAAAAACAATAACTCAACTCGTGTATAGGCATTTGGGGTACATGCAACAAGTTCGTTGTCGATGTCAAGTCCTCCAGCTCGTCGATGCACTGCGATAGCTATACGTACAGCCTGCCGCAGTATGCCGTACTTATCGTGTAAGGCCAATACCAAGCAATAATGGCTCATTCACATTGGAAGGAAATGCAATCGGCGTACGTCCGGCGCATCCATGAGACCATGCATCTCCGATATGTGAATGGGACATCATAAGTTCCCCTTAACACATACCGCGACCTGGCCTCATTGTTGGCAACAATTTGCTGTCCGTTTACATATGGGTGTTGTCGGTTTGTTGTTGGTTTGTTGTCGGTTTGTTGACCAACGGATAACAAAGTAACAAACCGACAACACCCATATATAAACGAACAACAAACCGGTGCAACAGTTGAACGACTTGTTGCCAACAACGACGCCAGGTTGCGGTATGTGTTAAGTTCTGCAGAGAGTTTAGTATTGGCTCACTCACCCCGGATCTTCGACTGCTCATGGCGACGACAGCTTGCCACTGATTGGTGTTCGGATTGTATCTCTCCGCCGACGAGAGCTCAGTCGCGTCGTCTCTCCCTCCCACCGCGAACACGCATCCGTTGTACACCGCGCAGCCCAGATGCTTCCTCCTCGTACCTGCACAACAATCAGAATATTCACGAGTTGCAGTAAAAGAAAGTACTGGGTCTCGAACCGAGTGACCCCTTTTATTAACCGTCAATTTCAGTGCAAATTTTGATCGGCGTCGGCGGTTCAGTCGATGTTGTTGTACGCTCCGCTCGCTTTCTTTTTCTTCCCAGCTGTCTACTCGACACCGACCGAGCCGCCGACGCCGATCAAAATTGCACTGAAAATCACGGTTAATTAGAGGGGTCAGCTCGCGACCCAGTACTTCCTTTACTGCAACTAGTGAATAGCAGGGTATTACTGGGTAAACCCTGCCACCCACGTAGAAAGAACAGCCACAGCCTACAGTCCCGGTATTTACAAGTTGCGGTTACGCGGTTGGATTGGGTTTCAGACGATTGAACAAGGTCGACGACTCCGCAGACACCGATCCAAACTTTCACTAAATACCGCGGCGGCGCTATCAACCAACCCAAACGCGTTACCGCATATCGTCCATAGGGTATGGTATTATGGGGTAAACGCGGCCACTCACTCACGTAAAAGAACAGGCTACCGTCCTGGGGGGTAGGTAGGTGGCGACCCTGTTTTCTTTTTGCGCCACAAAATTCAGCTGTCAGAGGCGCAAAATTACTGTTATATTATGAAGACAAGCCACAGTCTCTGGCGACCAGGCAAATCTGGTCTTTTGCGCCTCAACTTTTTGTTGGCTACCTACCCCTTGCGTCCCTGTAAAAAATACAGAAATAAATCTATAACCAGGCCTCACTCACCACTGACTCACTTACCCATGGGTGCGACGGGGTACCACTTGTTCATGCGCGGGTCGTATCGCTCCACGGTGTTGAGGGGCGAGGCGCCGTCCGACCCCCCGACCGCGTACAGACACCCGCCCGTCACCGCCACCGCCACGCCCAAACGACGCGTCGTCATCGGCGCCACTTTGGTCCACCGATTCTGATTCGGATCGTATCTGCAGCAAACATAGCTCGGGTGAAACATCAACCTCACCAGTTACATCCAGTGCATAAACCATGCTGACGAAAGGCGACGTATGAACTCGTAAGCTTGATGTTTCACACGACACTCAAACGCGGCGAGATTATATTCGCGTATGGGTGTACTCGCCAATGCTATTGTTCAAGTGTGGCTCAGTTGGCAGAGTACTCGAGTTCGTAATGCGAGGGGCCCGGGTTCGACTCCCAGCACAGCGAGGAAATATCCTTTCTTGCTTTATAAGCCCATCCATTCTGATCACCTGCAAGCTTGCGTGAACAAACAACGTCAACAAAAGCAATGTAGCTTTACCTTTCCACAACATTGAGACATGAAACGCCATCTTGGCCGCCCACAGCGTACAAATAACCGTCCAGTACAGCTACTCCTACACTCGTTCTACAAGTGCTGGTAGGTGCCACTTCACCGCTCCACAGATTCGTTTTCGGGTCATACCTGCAACAACAAGAACAGACAGCCTGGAGGTAGGTACGTGGTAACTTGAGGCGCATTTCCGCCTCAGTTTTTCATTTACGCCCCAAAATTCAGCTGCCAGAGGCGCAAAATTACTAGTGGGCTACACACGTGGTGAGTAAACTCACGGTGAATTCGACGGTGAGTTTGAACTTCGAGTTTAATTTTTGCATGGAGCATTCTCTCTCACTTGCTCCCAAGCACAAAATTTTTCTCACGTGTTCACACGACGGTGAGTTTCAAACTCACGGTGAATTCACTGGCCTCCCTATGCTTCATCGCATACGTACGGGGAATTCCCCGTGAGTTTACTCGCTCCGTGTGTAGCGTACTACTGTATGGTATAGTAGATATGAAGAGGTGTTGGAAGGTGGCAGGCAAAGAGGTGAATTTGGCATTTTGCGCCTCAGATTTTTGTTGGCTACCTACCGACAGCATAACCAAACTAACAACAAAGTGACGTCAATTCGGAATCATATCCACCATATGCTGTAAGGCGATTGGGTTGGTCGGTAGCGACCCCGCAGTATTTAGTGAAAGTTTGATTGGTGTCTGCGGGGTCGTCGACCTTGTTCAATCATCTGGGAGCGTCAAAGAAGCGAGTGAAAAGAAGACTTTTAAGACCAAAAGCATGATATAGGGTGTCAAATTGCCCCACGGCCCGAATTACCCGATCTCCCTCTCCCCTTCTAATACCAAAAGCATGTATATGATTTGCCCCACGGCCCGAATTACCCCATCTCCCCCTCCCCCTCCAATGCGTATGCACGTACCTTTCTATGCTATTGAGATAGGACTGTCCGTCGTGTCCGCCGACCGCGTAGAGCAGGTCGTTAAGGACGGCGACGCCGACTCCGCAGCGTCTCTTGGCCATGGACGCCACGCATTTCCACTCGCCCGTCCGTGGATCCATGCGTTCCACTGTCGCTATCGCGTCACCGCTGCACCAACCACCCACTGACAAAGAACAGGAAATTGGCAGTTACAATCATTCTTAGCTAGCACCCAATCCCCTCTTCACAGAATCCCCTCTTCACAGTTGACAACAACAGGTAGGGTACTGTGGGGTAAACCCGGACACCTAAGCTTTTCATTCTGAACTTACCGCTTTAGCAATTCATGAACATGGTAGCTCATTTGAAAAAGGAGAGTTCAAGAAATCGATTGGTGGAATACTTGTCTCAATCGGCCGTATGACTGCTGAGATATACTAGCACTAGGTATCCGAGTTTACCCCACAGAACCCTACTTTACAGAAACAGATTTGGATTGGGACACACGACGCTACCTTATGTTCCATTCAAAGAAAAGAAGGCTACTCTCTTCTTGTGTTCTTTCCTTCTTCCTTCAAATTTTGAAAGGGTACAGTAACCAACGAACCGGACTACAAATAGTCGTGTGCCTTTTCCACTTTTTTGCTTTTTTCAGCTCCAGATTTGCCCCCACTTACCCGCATAGAGCACCTCTCCATATCTGACGGGTTTCCTGGGCTTTGTACGGGGTCCCTGCATGAGGGGTCGTTCTTGGGGCAAGAGCAGGTAGTTCTTCGCTTCGTCCACCAGATCTCTGCACTCCTGATCAGACTTGATCAATGGATCCCCGCCTACTGAGGCGATGAGAAATTTCGGGTTGCACAGGGGCAAGCGAACGTGTTTTAAAATCTGTAAAAAGACAAACAACGGCACACATATTGACTGCATTCGACCAATATATCAGCCTATTTACGACATGCGGTAACGCGATTGGGTTGGTCGACAGCGACCCCGAGTATATAGTGAACGTTTGGATCGTTGTCTGCGGGGTCGTCGACGTCATTTTGTCGTCAATTCTTCTTTTCACTCGCTCCTTTTTCGCTCCCAGATGATTGAACAAGGTCGACGACCCCACAGGCACCGATGCAAACCTTCACTAAATACCGCGGGGTCGCTATCGACCAACCCAATCGCGTTACCGCATATCGTCCATATTGCCAACTACTATAGACTACAGTATGTCCAGGGGTATAGATAACCAAGAAATATACTTGGGGTGCAAAACTTAGGTGAGCCTTGCTGCAGGTGACCGGCCAAAATAAGGCTTCCTCCTTCCTTGTAGGCTTTCAGCACTACATCCAATAAAAATGTTGCGCCCCTACCTAACGGTCACCAATTTCTGGGGCTCAACAGATTACAGCCCCATGTTCTTCGTATCTTATCTACGCCCCTGTATGCGTACAACTCATGCCACTGGCTTGCTCACCTCTCCCAGTATAGTCCGTCTCTCCTGTACATTATGGCGGACCCAGGTCATGACAGCTTTGAACACTTGCTCCTCTGATCGAACATTCAGCTCGTCGCTCGAGATCACATCTATCAGTTGGCTAGCGGGAAGTAGAAGAAATTCTTCGCTCTCAACCACCTGTGAATTTTAAAAAAGGAAGAAAGAGATAAGAAGTGTAGGCCCAATACAATGCCATCCAACGACCGGTCTTTGCCCTCATGCTGAGCAATTAGCACATGCAGGCCTACTCACGGCAGAGCAGAAAGAAATGAAAAATGCAGAGTAAAATCCCGTAAAACTGATTTTCAATTTCTCGAAGCACGGGCAAAGACCAAAAGATACAACTCTGGTGGGCTGTGAGACTATGTAGTAGGGTACTGTGGGGTAACCCGGACACGGGGTTAAACCCGGACACCAAGTTATATCTCAGCAACCATACGACCGATTGAGACAAGTATTCTACCAATCGATTCCTTGAACTCTCCCTTTCAAATGAGCAACCATGTTATTATTTGCTGAAGCGGCAAGTTCAGAAAAGCTTAGGTTTACCCCGTGTCCGGGTTTACCCCACAGTACCCTATCGTGTATTCCAAATCTCACGTCTTGGAAGTTATGTTGCACGAATTTGTCCGCAATCCTCAACAGATCCCTGCATGCGTGGGTGTCCGCAAAAGCGCGAATGCCTAGACAGTTGGCAGGGTCGAGCTGTTTCTTGAGAAACTCGCAGCAAATATCCTGAATCTCGGTCAGTTGCAGTAGACAGGCGGCTGGCAGGAGAGTTTGCACATTGTGCTCCTCTATCGTAATCCGCGCTGAGTAGCAGAAATCCACCTGAAAAATATGGGAGCTAATTCCTGATTCACATGTAGGAAAATAATTACGCGCGGTCACGAACTGATCCTCTCTGTATATTGCACGTTTTAGTGCATTATAGATCGGAAAGGGGGAAGGAAAAATGCACTGAAAAGGTGTAATGCCGCGTTTACTAGACGTCCGTAACACGTCGTCCGTCCGTAAATTTGTAATGGACGTATCTAGGAGTACATGGCTCACGGCAAACAACCATGACCTCCTAGATACGTCCGTTACGGATTTACGGATGGACGACGTCCGCTATAGACGTCTGGTGAACGCGGCATAATACAGAGGGGTTAGTTGTTAGCAACCACCCATAATTTCATAGCGCAACTGGTACATATGCCATAGACTACACCAATATTTCTGGCTAGACCAACACGTCATTTGTGTATACCAGCATTTCCAGCGCCTCCGCGTCCACATCCACAAGCGTGACGTCACGCTGTTGCGCTTCGGCCATTTCCGACGTGAACATGGCGTGAAAGTAGCGCGAACAGGCGGCCAAAATCACCCGGTGGGCGCTTAACCGCTTACTGCCCGCGACCAGACAAACATCGCACAAGTCTCCGCCTTTCCTCAACATTTGTACGCATTCCAGAGCGAATTTCGGGTGTTTCTCCGACACGTAGCTCATGCGGGAACAGGTAGCAGTTTGGCCAGGGGTTAATCCGCCCCGCTCCAACGTATTTGGAGCGGAACAGGCGGATGTCATGCTGCTAGCTGGGCGGTTAGGGGAGGATTTATTCCTGGTGGGTCCTCATGCTCTTGGGCCTAAGAAGTAGCCCAGTTTCTTCTTATTACATTGATTCGGGATTTGGATTCACTTTTCTTTTTCTTCTCTTCTCTTTTGAGTTATTGATTTGAGTTTGATTCCTTCCTTCTTTCTTCTTGTGCAGGACTTCCTTTCTTTCGTAATTCGTTTCGCCTTTTTCTTTTTCTTTTCTTTTTCATTTCAGCGGAAACTTCAACAACAATAAGGTTGCCAGGTTCTTGGGTTGCCATATCGAGTTAGCTGCCAGCAAAGGTTTTGGTCCATTTCCGTCGTCCAGTATAGGTACTTTCAAACCAACTCCACTCCAACTCCCAGAACTTTTCCACCACAACGATGGTAAGAAGCAGTTTATTTATTTATTTATTTATTTATTTATTTATTTATTTATTTATTTATTTATTTATTTATTTATTTATTTCCTCTTGTTTTGTTTATTTATTATCCATGACGTTGTTTCCTTACATATTTGTACATACTCTACGTATTTAGGTTTCATTTTTTATGACGCTGTTGCTTCCATGTTTCCATTGTGTGGGTGAAATGAATCAATTCGAACGTCGGTAACATTTTTCATAGATCACAAGTTTCTTTTGTAACGACAGACAACACCCACAAAAGTAACTTTTGTTTTCGGATAGGCAGGTACTGTTATTGTACTCTACTACTGCCAAAACCCACTTTACATGCTGCTTTACTTGCAATAACCAACCCGAATAAAATTAATTTACAAAATCCAGCAAAAAACGCGCAAAATTATCCGGCATGATTTTCCTGTTAAAAGCTGTGTCACTTCTTGTGGTTATCCAATCTTGTGCATATCGGACCATTGCCCAGGTGAATGTGCATTCTTTTGGTAAAGGAGTGTGTCATTCATTACCATTAGCTTCTTGAGTACAGTAACGACCTCCTTGTGTACAATGAGCTCCTTGTATAAAAGTATTTACGCTGCTTTGTCTTTTGTTTTTCAGACCGACAATGGTGACGAAGTAAGAGCCCAATTTTCGTTTAATCCCGAGGGTCGCATCCAAGTCAACGCCAAGAAAATGGGTACTTGCTTCGGACAGTTTGAAGTTCATCAGGACTGCGTCTTCTTCATTAATTACATATGTGTCAAGGCATGCAAGTCTACAGAAAGGTAAAATGTAACATGTACGTACAGTACAGTTTGTTCTTGACGGTATCTACGTAATGGACGCGATGGCGATACAAATCGGATCGTACCAGGCAGGAGCCGATAACATTACCAAACTTGTCGATTTTCAGACATTGCACCAAGTCTATCGAACCCAAATGGTGCAGGGAAAGTGGGGAGCAAAAAAATGTTATCACTATGAGCAAATCTGAGGTCATTACGGATCTTGAGAAAAACTCCATCATATTCAACGCTTCTCAGATAAAGAATAAGCTTGGACGACAAGATTTTTTCTCTCGGCCATTTAACATTAGCCATCTATGGAGCGAGGTAAGGTAGAAAAAACCTACGTTAAACGCGCTTTTGCAAAAAGGATACCTTATTGCTTTATTGCCTGCATAGGAAAACCCCCAGATCATGATTCAAATGAAATGGACCTTTCACGCGAGCTCCACCGAGTTTTTTCCAATGGATCACTCTGTCAACGCGAGTCATCTGGACAGAAAGCAACGAACTAATCAAAGACTAGTGTTTTATCAAAACAACGATGAGAGTGCGGACAAAAAAATTTTGTAAAAGTGCGAGTATTGCAGTTTGCCGCGACCAAAATGACCAAAATAAGACAAAAAATACTTCGACTTCGGGCACGATTGAGATCAAATTTTATTTTTATTTCAGCATGGAAAATGTAACCTACGGTGTGACATGCACCCCACAGTTTGAAGGCGATTACTGCGCCATCAAACGTGTCCTACCATGCAGTCCGAAAGAAAACCGTCCCTGGCACAATGAGAAAGGCTGCAAAGTTAAGGTGAAACCCTGCTCCTGCGCACCAGCTGCTGATTCCAACTGCAGCAAATGTGGCGAACATTTATGCAATTTAGGTGTGCCTTGCAGTTTATTTATTTATTTATTTTAGTTATTTATTTTTATTTATTTTTTATTTTAATCGGACCACGACCATTTATTTAACACAGGATACGTTCCCGACAACAGCGTTGCTGCGAAGAACCGAAGTTTGCATCCTTGCGTGCGAAAAACATGTGCCCAGGTCGATGTGAACAAGGCCTGCAACAAAGCCTCGGACAAGAAAAACGATTGCGAAAATCAGACAACGTATAATAACCAAACGGGCGGTTTTTTTCACTGCGTGTGCAGTGGTAGTTACACTGGACCAAGGTGTGAAACAGAATTGTCAACAACCACGACGACTACCACTACTGCAACTACTACTACAAGTACCACAACTGAGGTACCGTAACTGTTTGTACTTTGTTCACTCATTTAGCGTCCTCCGCTTTTCCGCTATTTTCAGTTTTGACTGGTAATTGGGCTTAGGGGAAGATGGAGCACACGGGGTACGGTCACTTGGTAGCGAGAACTTTCGTTGCGGTCACTTGGTTGCGGCGGTGATCACTTCGTTGTGAGAACTTTCGTTGCGGTCACTTCGTTGCGGTTTTTTTCGTTGCGGACATTTCGTTGCGGCTGTCTCCTGGTCACTTCGTTGTGAGAACTTTCGTTGCGGGTATTTTCGTTGCCGGTCATTTCGTTGCCGCGCTAAATTTGGTCATTTCGTAGCGAGAACTTTCGTTGCGGTACATTTCGTTGCGGTACATTTCGTTGCGGGCTTTAATCGGACACTTGGTAGTGAGAACTTTCGTTGCGGTCACTTCGTTGCGGTTTTTTTCGTTGTGGACATTTCGTTGCGGCTGTCTCCTGGTCACTTCGTTGCGAGAACTTTCGTTGCGGGTATTTTCGTTGCCGGTCATTTCGTTGCCGCGCTAGATTTGGTCATTTCGTAATGAGAACTTTCGTTGCCGTACATTTCGTTGCGACATTTTTGTACACGGGTAAGGTTGAAAGAACGAATGAATAAATGAGGCATTTTTTTCGCATTCTCGTTTGATTGTGATGTCATTCTTTCCTTTTTGTGTGTGCCAGTCCTGTCGCTTTCTGTTCTTCTCTTGTTCCATCCTGTCTTATCCTAGCAATGGCAGCAGCTGGTGGTGGTGTGGATCAGGTCAGAGATGTTGCATCTTCATCCAAAGGCAAGGCAATGGTTGCTGATGGAGCAGGCTACATCTACCAATATGAGAAGGATGGAGCCAATCAAGTTCAGTTTTGGAAGTGTGAACAGAGGAAAACCTGCAATGCCAGGATTCACGTGACAAATGGGCAGATATCAAAAAGAGTAAACCAGCACACCCATGCGCCAGACCCAACGAAACCAGAGATCAGACAAATTCGTGCAGACATGAAGCAACGGGCCAGAACTACTCAAGATGCAAGTCATGACATAGTTGGTAGGGTCCTTGAAACAGCCTCAAACGATGCAATGGGTGGGCTACCTTCCAAAGATGCGATGCGTCGTGGGCTAAGAAGAGATCGGAGGGTTGCTGGCAACTACCCTGCTGAGCCAGGAGATGCCGACTTCGATATACCAAATGAGTTTCGAATGATTGGTGCAGGAGGCATGCAAGAAGACATGGTCAAGTTCGACAGTGGAGCAAATGATCCCCAAAGAATCTTGATGTTCTCAACAGACCAACTTCTACACGAGCTTGACATCGCTGAACACATCTTCTCAGATGGAACGTTTGATGCATCTCCAGCCCAATTCGCCCAACTATATACTATCCACGTTCTCAAGGGAAACCACAACTTCCCTTCCATCTTTGCACTTCTGCCAGACAAAACGCAAGTGACATACACACGTCTGCTACATGAAGTGAAACAGCTCTGCCCAAATCTAGCCCCAGTGACATGCATGACTGACTTTGAGCAGGCGGCAATTAATGCCCTTGCAGCAGCCTTCCCTACCACTACACCTTCTGCTTGTTTCTTCCATCTGTGCCAGAATGTCTGGAAACATGTCCAGGCAGAGGGGTTGGCCGTTCAATATGGTGCAGATCCAAATTTTGCATCAAAAATTCGACAAATGCCGGCGCATGCATTCCTTCCAGTACAAGATGTGCAGACAGTGTTCAGTGACCTACAGGACAGTGATCACTGGCCACCGCAAACCCAAGTAAAATTACATAATGGAAATGCACACTACACAGCTCAGTTTCAGTTGTACTATTTCCTTCCATTCTAGGGGCTCCTCGACTACTTCGAACGAACGTACATTGGGGTTCCTGTTGGGAGAAGAGGCAGGCGTCGACATCCCTTGTTCCCTCTGGACCTGTGGAATCAACACGATCGCACCCTAGCCGACTTAGGTCGTACAAACAACATCGTAGAGGGGTGGCATAGAGCCTTCCAATACCTCATAGGAAGACAACCAGATCCCTCTGTCTGGCGTTTCATGGAGGCGGTGAAAAGAGAAATCGGCCTAACTAGAAAAGACATCGTTGACATGAACATGGGGAGAAAACCTCCACGAAAGAACAAGACATACAAACACGTCGCAGAGCGGGTGAAAGCAGCCACTGCACAATACCACACTCAAGCTCCGCGAGACTTTCTGCGCTCCATTGCCCACAACTTCACCTTCTGATACATGTAGAATGAACAGAGCGACTAGGCAGAGCTGCACAATAACTCTCTCTATGCTGTATATCTCCAGTGTCTCTACTCTACTGATCCTCTATACATATCTACTTACTGCTTGTCTCTAAACCCAGCTTATCCTGTGCTGGTGCTCAAATACATACTGATTGTCTCTAAACCCAGCTTCTCCAGTGCTGGTGCTCAAATAAAGATTCATTCAATTCCTTCATCGTTACCTAACCAGTGCACAATAATGCCGTATGTTGAGTAAATTTTCGCAACGAAATGTACCGCAACGAAATGTACCGCAACGAAATGTACCGCAACGAAAGTTCTCGCTACGAAATGACCAAATCTTTCGCGGCAACGAAACGACCGGCAACGAAAATACCCGCAACGAAAGTTCTCGTAACGAAGTGACCGGAGGACGGCTGCAACGAAATGTCCGCAACGAAAAAACCGCAACGAAGTGACCGCAACGAAAGTTCTCGCTACCAAGTGACCGACTTTGGCCCGCAACGAAATGTACCGCAACGAAATGAACGGCAACGAAAGTTCTCACTACCAAATGACCAAATCTAGCGCGGCAACGAAATG
>JASAMW010007778.1:0-106425 GCA_030247985.1 Epsilonema sp. ZAB3_2
GTACAGCTAGCTTCAACTGGAACGTCTGATGTAGATAGCTGCTTGCGTCAGTCTGCAAAAGTCAAAAGAAATGCAGTTATTAGGTTAAACCGTGCTAGCCTAGGCCTGAAGTCTGTTTTCTTATTTCAGGCTCTGGAGCGACGTCAACGATGTGGCTGATGGTCATTGGTCAAGCTTTTGCATTCTCCCTCTGCCTCAATCGGCGCCCTTCTATCCTGCACGCAGGAGGAAGTTCGCCTTTTACAGGCCAAGGAATATCGCTCAAGCTTGGCCAAAAACAGCTGCGCTGGAGAATGCTGGGGCAGCTGCTGCAATGGCGATCCTCCAAGCAGTTGATCATCCATCGCTGGGGACTGGAGAATGGAGATGTCTGCTGGGTAGGAGCGGAGGATCGATGGACCAAGATGGAGAAGTCCAACCACGTCTGCTGGCGGCTCCACTGGAAAGCACTGGAACTGCGTTTCACATAAAGATTCGTCGAGCGATGGCAGATGAAGGTAGTTGTTGTGGTAGTAGCAGTTGCGATGGCAGATGGGTGGTAGCCATAGGGTGTAGAGATGGCAACTGCAGAAGAGAATGAAGTTGTGCCATCGTGAAGATTGGAGCCAGCTGATAGCCATTGCAAGTGAGGCGAAGAATGGCCATTGTCTGTGACCACTGGGCAGAGATGTCCATCACTGCAGGCAGAGCAAGAGTTGTTAGTTGGGGCCGTCTGTAACACTGCTGCCAAGTATGACGTCAGAGTTTCAGGTCACATTGAGCCCGATGTCCACTCCGTCATCGCTGGACATCGCAGCATCCTGAATTCATCCATCGAAGAAGTGGTGAGTGATGGTTAGATGGAGACGACATCAGAGGGGAACGTCTGAGAGAAACAGTTCACCAGTTGCATGCAGGCATCGCGCAGTGAGACCAATTCACTCTGCACCGGCGTTGACGGCATGCTTGCCAGTCCCTTTCCAATAGTAGTAGGCAGGGACATTCAGTGCAGACAGTTTTCACAAGCGTCTAATCTTCTAGACGTGAGCTGAGTAGCCTGCCAATCTCACGCCGGGATCTTCACTTGTAGAGTTTCCGGTACTCCACAGGATGTAGCGGTGAGGCCTGCAACCATAGAAGCCGGAATCAGCTGATCAGGCTGACCAGTCGCTACTGATCTGCGGACGGCTGACCCTCGCCCACATTGGGATGACCCCTGCCGCAGCAGCTGACCACCCCGTCTGAAGGAAAGGCGATCGTCCACTCGTCTGAACTCGACCGGCCTCTACTGGAATTCAACCCCAGGGAGCGACAGGACTATCAACCAGGACCGAGTTACCCCGATTGGCCTGGGCCACTTCCGGACGTGACACACACGTCTGAATCCGACCCACTGTAACGCCCCGCGTCACAGCAGGATGACGAATCGCTACTAACTGTCTACCCGTTCCTGTATGCCTACCCCTGTCCCAGAAACCGACAAGGAAGCAGCAACAGGTACACAGTTATTAGTCTACCTTACGTACATACAAGCAACGGTCTGACTGTAGATGAGTAGGTTAGAGGTCTGAAGCGGGGCAAGGCGACGATGGAAGAATCGAAGATACGTTGATTGCCGTAACTCAAGAGCTTATAAAGAGCCCATAGTTTACTGATGACTGAAGTACATACACAGTAGCATATTGCAGATACGAACGATAAAACAAGGCTGGTAGTAGGATGTCTTCGTCTGAGATCGAAGGCGGGGCAGCTCTTGACTGGGGTACTGAACGTCAGCCCGCTTCACAGTACTAGGCGTGGGGCTCATTCGCCCTACTCCTCATACTGTTAAGTGGTACGTCAGACCAGATGATGGCGGCAGCTGGCAGGGACGCTGACGAGACGAGTAGGCGCCGTCAAGAAGTCGAGTCGAACTGAGGAATCTGCTCCTGCACTCCCCTTTTATATGATACATAACTGAGCGGGAGGGGTGAGCAGCATTTCTTGCGCGACGCGTGCGCGTCTGAGGGACTGGATTTGCATTGTCCGTTGCATACCCCTGTATGCAAATGCGTCTGCCGCGCTGGCGTGAGTCCAGAACTTTACATATGTGTACGTAACGTACGTACACACATTGTTTGTACGTTCATAGAAGGTAGAAGGCAGGTTTGCATCCTGTCCTGTCTGAAAGATAATAAATGGGCGCACCAAAGCAAATCTTTATTTTATTTTACAAATGCATCTTTAGTACGTACGTGTAGCGACAAAAATTTTGTGACGTCACGAAAATTTACACACCATAAAATAAATTCGAAAAGGCAACCATAAGGAATTGAAAATTGAGATGTACGCGATAGTCGTAAAAAGACGGGAAACATTTTCAGTACTTCTCATTATTGGAGCAGTAGAAAAAGGAAAGATCACAAATTTGAAGAAAATCACAATATCAAACAAGTGTGCAGCATAAAAAAGATTCAAAAGTACAGCAAGGTACAAACCAGCACTTGGTATAGGGTAACATGGGGTGAACCCGCCCCCCTAAGCAGTTCTCTGGAACCAATGGCTGAACCAAAACAAAATCACATGGCATAATATACGTGGTTAGGCCTTAGTTAAACGTGCAAAGTACGGCTCTTCTGCTGAACGTCTTTAGAGAGTTATGGCCTATTTTAGCTGTCGCTAAAACACGAGCCCTGGGGGGTGAACCCGCCCGCCTAAGGTTTAGGCCATGTTCAGGCTGACCAAGCTACATTTTTATGGCCGTTTTTTTCAAGATGGAAGCCAAGCTTATTTCCAACGCCAGTAATTGCAAAAATAACCGACTAAAATATTTCTGCTTGATGCATGAAGGGCACGAATGAGACTACTCTAGTGACAGCTCGTCTCTTTAGTACTGGGGGTGAACCCGCCCACCCATGATTTTGGCTATTTTGAAGCTGCCCCGTTGAAAAAAGTGACCCCGTGAGCTTGATGTTTCAGCAAATGACGTGCCAAATAGCTCATTTGAAAGAGGAGAATTCAAGGAATTGATTGATATCCTACTTGTCTCAATCGGTCCATTGGTTCCTGAGATACACAGCCCTGAACCCTTAGGCGGGCGGATTTACCCATGGGCGGGTTCACCCCATGTTACCCTATATCTTACGGATGACATAGGTTAAGGTACTTACGTACGTACATGAAACGAACATGAATGTACTGTAATGTGCCAGTACTGTCACGTATCAGATAGAGGTACGGTACCGCGAATTTGCATACAGCTGCCACCAAAACCATACTTCAACTTCAAATACTTCAAAACAAAAATGTAACAAAAAAAATCAAGCCAGATAAATGTAGATAAGATAAACTCAGATATCCCTATCCCAGTACATATTGCAGCAATTGTGTTCATTCAACTTAGCAAAACAAAAATGTAACTAAAAAAATTAAACCAGATACTGCAGATAAGATAGATACCCAAATATCCCTGTCCCAGTACATATTGCAGCAATAGTGTAAGTGAAGCATAGTGAGACCTGTAATACGCCGCCCATTGCAACCAAATGGCCATTAAACCAATATTAGCAATCACTAATAAATCAATACCAGCGTAGAGCGTAGAGTAGCTTGGGGCAAATTAGGCCAAACAAACTTACCGTATTTTTGGGTGTATATCCCCCCTATTGTATATCCCCCCTAGTGTATAACCCCCCATTGGCAAAACATAAATTTTGTCCTTTGTATATCCCCCCCTGGTGTATAACCCCCATGTACTGTAAGGTACCTGACCTACCTAAGTAGCTGGTCCTATGCTAGCTACAGCTACTCCTACACCATGCTGCTATGCCTGTAGGCTTAGCTGAGCATGTCTTGTACTAGAATAACCCTGTTTTAACCGCGATAATGCCCTAAAACACATACTTTTAACCTCAAAAACGTGCCTCTACACACCTCTCATAAACATAAATTTTGTCCTATGTATATCCCCACCCATTGTATATCCCCCCTAGTGTATAACCCCCCATTGGACCTCTCAATTTTTGTATACCCCCATGGGGCTATACACCCAAAAATACGGTAAGCATTTTGCATCAACTGCTGTGATTCTTGAATATTGTAACGTACTGCGTAGGTATGGCAATTGCGTCCGAGGCCAGTAGACTACTGGGTACAGGGTACAGGGTGTATCAGAATTTACTCTCCGGATGTTTGTTCTTATAACTCCACAACGGAGCATCATTTTTCACTGCGGTCTTTTGTATTTTATAGCTAAGGCTTCTACAATTGAGCAGGAAAAATTTCAGCCCCGTAGTCCCTCTACAAAGGAAGTTATGAAGGCTCAAACTTTCGGACACAGAAATTTACGTCTTTTTCTTTATGGGGGCAAAACCTGGATTAAGGACAAAGTTAGCCCTCCACAGCTGAGTTTTTCAATTTTCTTCGTACTACCGCAGCAGATTTCGTTCTGCCGCATCCTGCATAGGATATTGAACCTGTTTTGATAATGTACATATTAACTTTGGGATAGTAGAATATACTCTCCATTGCAGTGAAATAGTAGGCAAATCCTCGATTTCTGAGGTCAGCCATTTTGAGCTGTTTTGAACCGCTTCCTGTTGGCATAGAAAGTTGAAATTTTGTCTGCGCAAACGTTGAAGCCTTGGCTACATAATGCAAAAGACCGCAGTGAAAAATGACGCTCCGTTGTGGAGTTATAAGCACAAACATCCGGAGAGTAAAAATTCTGATACACCCTATAGTTCTACAAGTCCACAGCATTGTCCGAGGGTAGAGGGTTCGATTCCCGTTCGGTCCTATTTCTCTCCCCCTTTTGGTGCCCGGCTATCGCCATACGGAACGCGGCACGTTACAATATACCTATTCCTTGACTGCGTTCCCTCTCACCCGAGCGGGCCAAATTTACCCCAAGCTACCCCACACCCATCAATTCACTTCCCCCTTCACTCTTTCCTATTTTTCCTCGCATCCTCCAATATCTGCATCACATGAAGGCAGAGTTCCTCCTGATACGGCAATGTGGCCACCTGCACCCCTACGGGTAATGTAGGCCGCTGGTACCGAATTTACCCCAAGCTACCCTTAACCATGATTAGGTATTTCACCCATCACTCTTTCCTATTTTTCCTCGCATCTTCCAATATCTGCATCACATGAAGGCACAGTTCCTCCTGATACGGCAATGTGGCCACCTGCACCCCTACGGGTAATGTAGGCCGCTGGTACCGAATTTACCCCAAGCTACCCTACACCCATCAATTCACTTCCCCCATCACAACTCTTTCCTATTTTTCCTCGCATCTTCCAATATCTGCATCACATGAAGGCACAGTTCCTCCTGGTATGGCAATGTAGCCACCTGTACCCCTATCGGTAGACCACTGGTACCCCTGCAGGCTTTCTTGGCCAGTTTTGTGAACATGTCGTCGGATGGGTAGGTGGTGGCAAGCTGCTGCTCGTCTTCATCCGTGCATTCGCCCATAGGCAACACACCCGCTGGAAAGTCGAGCAGGTTCCAGAGGCCTGAAAGAAAGCAAAATTTATGCGGGAAACTTATGGTTGGTTGGTAAACAAAAGTCGCATTTATATGGTAAAATTGTCGGGCAATTCGGCACGCACCAAACCTAATATTTGCGTGAGGACGTTCCGCGTTCCGTGTGGCGATAGCCGGGCTCCGAAAAGGGGGGGGGGGGGGAAATAGGACCGAACGGGAATCGAACCCGCTACCCTCGGACACAGCTGCGGACACAGGCACATTACCAGGTACCGGTCCGGGGACAGATTGGCAAAATTCGCTTTGAACTACATAGTTTACGTACACTACTGGCCTTGGAAGCTATTGAAATACGTACGCAGTACGTTACAGTTGTTTTGGTGACCGTGTACTGGCACACGCACACACGCACTCCTAAAAAATACACACAAAATCAACTCTCCCTCTCTACTACCTGTAGCCAGTGCCACCACCGACAGTTTCGCGGGTACGTCGTGCGGCACCGCGGGCACAGGGAAGGCGGGGCAGATCATGGCGTCCAGGTCCATCCGGGTCCACAGCTGCGTAAACTCGCGCACGTAGGCGTCCGCGCTCGCGTAGTTCTCGCGCACGTCCGCGGGGGTCCGCAGGTACACGCGAAGCAAGTCCGCCAGACGCGGCGCGAACGGCCGGACGAGCGCGGAGAGCCAGCCTGAAAAGTGACACAGTTGTGCATACGAATGGTTCATATGGGGTCCAAAATTCAGGATTGTGTCTGGGGAAAATCCGACCATCCAATGACGGTTTTACGGATGGGATGGATGGGTTTGAATTCGAAATTCGTAAGTCGATGTTGGGGTAGCCCTTGCCTTTAAAGGGGAACTTTGCGCGGAAAATTCTGGGTAAGGCTACACACATCATTAGATAGAGCATAAAAAATGCTGCAAAACGCACCAAGTCCCATCCCTCTACGTTGCGTCGTTCTTGAGTTACAGGCAAAAATTGATCTGTGAACGGGAAAATGCACGCGAGAGCATGTAGCTCGCTTACCAGTGCACTGATCGGAATAATTTTGCTACCACCGTGTGCTCCGTGTTGAGTTCTACATTTTTCTTGTATAAAGTTTCGCTGTATCTTCACTGCCTGTGGTATGGGAAGCCAAAAACCGTGTGTAATTGCGCTGTTAACCCTTAGCGAGATTGGATCTCAGGTACGATGAGATCGTACCGATCTGACATCAGATCGTGTCAGATCTGACACAATCTGACATCAGATCTTGTCAGATCTGACACAATCTGACATCAGATCGTGTCAGATCTGACACAATCTCAGTGAGGTCTTGTCAGATCTGACACGATCACGCGTGGGCGTGTCGCGTCTGACATGCCATGTCAAGATCTCCTCAGATGGCGAAAAGAAAGAAAGAAATAGGAAAAGGAGAAGCGGCGCGGCGTACGCGCGCAGGAGAAAAGGAAACTGTCGCTTCCGGTGGACGGAAAGCAAGCTCAGTGAGTGACGATAATGCCAAGCAATGGAATATGCAAATTCAGACCACTAGGCACAGTGCGCACGGTAGTACCGCAAGATTGGCAAAATGCGGAATACATAATAGCAGGGTGCAGTGAGTTAGGTACATGAATACGTACCCCGTTGTCAACGTACACATAAGCAGGGGTAAATGTGGTGCGGCGCTCAAATTTACGAGATACGTCCAACATGCTCGGCCTCGGCGTGAAATGTCTGTGGTTATCGTGTCCATGCTTGGGCAGGGTGAACGGAAAGCAAGCTCAGTGAGTTCCGATATGCTGAGCTTCGCCAGAATATGCAAATTCAGACCAATGCACAGCACTTCTACGCATGACGTCCGCATGACGGGCGAATTGCGGTACAAGTTTGAAAGTGCAAATAGCAGAGTACATTGGGATTGGGCCAATTCGGACCACACTGCAGTTCGCGCTCAGAAGGGTAAAATGGGATAAATTCGGAGCAAGTTTTGAAAGTGATAATACAGGATCTTTCATAGCGTGGCAGCAGTTGTAACATTTTTAATTTTGTTCTTATGTTGAAACTTAGACGTTTTGAAAGTGTTAAACAAGTTTGCAGTGGGGTAATGTGGACCATGTTTTCAAAATGTGAATGCAGGGTATGCAGGTAGGCATGTCACCTGAAGTGTCGCTCTATTGTAGTTTCGTCCAAACTTTTTCGCAAACATTTTCACAAAAATGTGGTTTTGTGCACCTGAGACCTCGTGCACTTACGCGCCTTTTTGACACTGGAATCGTGGAAATTTCTTCCACTCATAGGTACGGCTATGCGCAGCTGAATTCGCGCAAAATGGGAATACAGGTACGCCGGCTTGGGACACTTCAAAAACATGGCCCAAATTTACCCCTGACTTACCTTGTTTTGCGTTTTCGTACGAATGAAAATGGAAATATCGTCCACACTTACCCCACTGCACCCTGTTATTTACACTTTGAACTTTTTGTCTGTCTAACAAACGTTTTCTGAGTTTATCGCATTTTATTCTGTGGTCCACATTTACCCCTGCTAACCCTGCTTGTGTGTGCGTTGACAACGGGGTACGTACGTACGTATTCATGTACCTAACTCACTGTACCCTGCTATTATGTATTCCGCATTTTGCCAATCTTGCGGTACTACCGTGCGCACTGTGCCTAGTGGTCTGAATTTGCATATTCCCGTGCTTGGTATTATCGTCACTCACTGAGCTTGCTTTCCGTCCACCGGAAGCGACAGTTTCCTTTTCTCCTGCGCGCGTACGCCGCGCCGCTTCTCCTTTTCCTATTTCTTTCTTTCTTTTCGCCATCTGAGGAGATCTGACATGGCATGTCAGACGCGACACGCCCACGCGTGATCGTGTCAGATCTGACAAGACCTCACTGAGATTGTGTCAGATCTGACACGATCTGATGTCAGATTGTGTCAGATCTGACAAGATCTGATGTCAGATTGTGTCAGATCTGACACGATCTGATGTCAGATCGGTACGATCTCATCGTACCTGAGATCCAATCTCGCTAAGGGTTAACAGCGCAATTACACACGGTTTTTGGCTTCCCATACCACAGGCAGTGAAGATACAGCGAAACTTTATACAAGAAAAATGTAGAACTCAACACGGAGCACACGGTGGTAGCAAAATTATTCCGATCAGTGCACTGGTAAGCGAGCTACATGCTCTCGCGTGCATTTTCCCGTTCACAGATCAATTTTTGCCTGTAACTCAAGAACGACGCAACGTAGAGGGATGGGACTTGGTGCGTTTTGCAGCATTTTTTATGCTCTATCTAATGATGTGTGTAGCCTTACCCCGAATTTTCCGCGCAAAGTTCCCCTTTAATTTTCGAGAGCCAATGGGGGAAAAACCGCCGTCATTGGGCGTTGCGGATTTGCCCCGACGCTACCCAGCACCCTAACTACAGAGCCCAACCGTAGGTAGGTACGTAAGCACATTCTAAGGTATTAGGGTAAACCCGGCCAAGGGGTAAACCCGGTCACGTAAGCTCCTTGATCTTTCTGTTTCAGCAAAATGATGAACCAAAAGAACATTTGAAAGAGTAGAGTTCAAGGAATCGATTGGTACAATATTTGTCTCAATCGGTTCATAAACCTGAAACTTGGGTGGCCGGATTCTTCCATGGCCTGGTTTACCCCACAGTCCCCTACCTCTAATCCACAGGGGAACAGGCGCCCTCATCAGATTGTAGGATGGTTTCATCCACTGGTCCACATCGTCGTATTGCCAGCTCTCCAGTAGGAACTGACCGTTGTCCGGCATGAGACAGCGCATGGACGTCACGAAGGCGTCCGACGCTCGGGGTACGTGGAATTCCAGGAGTCTATGCCCCTGGTCCTCTAGGAGTCCACGCGCCTCCTCCACTACGCGTCGACAGGAGGGCACCGGCGGGAACCAACCGTCCTCTAGGAAATAGCTGAAACGAGAAAAAAATACACTATACACAAGGGTAGAGTGGGGCAAAACAAGCTCAATTCATTAGTAAACAGCGACGTGCGTTCAACGTCCGTGGGTGGCCATGCTTTTTGGACGTTGGGTATTGTGGGGTATGTAGTGCAAGAAGATAACAGTGATAACTGTAAGGGTGATCAGTCTGACACCCCTAATTACCGTACGATGTATTGATGTGCAGTTGTGTACGACGAACGTAACGTAGGCAGAGCCAGAATGGTTCGACAAGTTTCGTTCGTATGTTTTGTTTACTATCATCAATCAATAGTCAGTTCAAGTATACCGTGTTTATGCTGGTTGGTTCGTTTGTTGTTTGTGCTAACAAGAAGAATTTTATTGGTTGAAGCTGCGAGAGAAGTTTTGCTACTGAAACAGGCGAAAGCCATCGTCCTTCCGTACGTGTTGTATTATTTATTGTCCTGTGTATGGTGCATGTGGATGCGAGCTACGCAGGAGCTGGAGATGAAACGGAATGGAGATTGCAGCGTGAAGCCTACTGTTGGTACTACGCTGGCTGTAGCGGACTTCTATTGCTATTCGGTGGCAATCGGCAGCTGTCAACAGAACACAGCCGTGGATCTACGTGGCATAGCTCAGGTGCAGACGAACTTATGCTGTAGGATGTGTATTGGGGTCGCTGTACGTACGTGCATGCTGTACATATACGTGTAGGTATAGTGAGTGCAGTAGGAACGTAGACAGCCCGAGGACCCCATAAACACTCCATTTGGAGGTCTTCACTCGTTTTTATCTGTATTTTGAGCATTGATATGCCTAGATCTAAGCTGTGATATTGCTGTATTGTATCCTGCATAAGCTGTTTGTTGTTGCGTGTGCTGTGCTTGTGTATGCCTAGAAAGAAGCTGTGGACAGCGGTTCCAGATCGTTATCCTCTTCGCAACCGACTTTCTTTCTGCCCTGCGGATTGTCTCTTTGGAATGGCGGCTACAACTGCGGCTGGGGAAGCAAGCAGCCAATTGGCTGAAGGCGGCATCGCCACGAACGCCCCATTTGTGCCGGAGCCGATTCTTTCGGATGAAGAGTTGGACAAGCTGTCAGCGGAAGAGGCGGTGAAAGTGGTGAAAGCAGAGCGGAACAATCTTCGGAGCGCGCTGGGCCAAGCTGTGTCGAGATGGCTGGAGGAGGCGAAGCAGAAAGAGGCTCTGCAAAGCCGAAAGGAAGCACTCGACGTCGACTTTCGGGCAGCAACGAAGCAACTGACGGAGCAGTACAAGGAGTCAGCAGCAGCTTTGGACGCGCAGAAGGATAAATACAAGCAGAAGCTGGCGCTGGAGAAGCAGAAAACGGCGACTTTGTCTGCGGCTTTGACGGTTTTGGGCGTCAATGTGAATTCTCTGCCAACTGGTGAAGAGGAGAAGCTACAGTTTCGTCGGTGGGTGTACCGCATGCTGCGAGCTGAATTCGAGCCAGTGGCGACCCAGCAGACGGATCAGCAACCGGAAGCGTCAGGCAATCGTCAACGCATTTTCGACAGGGAGCAGACACCTTTCCCACGGCCCACGTCTGGAAGATTGGAGAGAGCGGCTTCAAATGAGTCCTTGAGTAGTCGCAGTTCTTCTGGTCGGCGTAGGAAGAATCCGATTCCAAAGCCGAAGCTGTTCAGTGGCATCCAGAGTGAGGAGGATGTCTACTCTTTGGACAGTTGGGTGGATCACCTGCGCGACTATTTGACTGGCGAGGAGATTCAAGAGGACGCTTGGTCTCATCATCTGCGTTACTACCTGGAGGGAGTTCTGCGGAAAATGTATGACCAGTGGGTGCGTGATCAGCCGGGCATCGACTTTCAAGGGTTGGTGCAGAATCTGCATTCCCTGTATGGCGAACTGTTGACGCAGGAGCGAGCCGGCAACCAGCTGATGGATCTGCGCTGGGACACTCAGAAGCAGACAGTAGATGAATTTGTCCTAAAGGTAAAGACGCTTCATTCCGTTTTCGCGCCAAACTGCCCAGCCAGTGAGAGAGAGAACGAGGTAGCCTTGCGGCTAATGGCACAACTTCCTGCACAGTGGCAGCTTGACGTGAGAAAGGAAAATTCTCGGGTATCGCTAGCGGGGTACGTGCGGTCAGTCAAGTGCCTGATTGACTTGGACAAGCACAAAGAGGAGGTGGCGCAAAGTCAGAGGAGAGCGCCCGAATTTACCCAGATGAAGACGATACCAGGAACTGCTAAGCAGGAGTGTAGGCCACAGTTTGAGTCGAGGGGTGCTAATGGTGGTAGAGGTAGCTTCAATGGGCGCGGGGTTTGGAAAGGAGCACAGGGAGGCAACGCCTCTAGGCAAACTGCCACAAACGACGCTCAAGATTCCACACAGCCTGCAAGCACAACCACTACAGAAAGCACATCCTCAAGCACACAGAACAACCAAACGCAACCAGAACAGACTACACAGAGAAAATGCTTCAACTGTGGGAAACCTGGTCATTTGTCTCGAGAATGCAGACAGCCCAGGCAGCAGGAAGCAGAAACGGGGAAGGTGGTAGCAGACTCGTCCAGTGCGTTTGCAACTCAGCTTTTCTTTTCTGGGGGCAACGGCCCAGCGAACAATGTAGTCACGGGCAACATCGAGGTGCAGCAGCAGTCTTCTCCTCTTTCGTCTGTTGTCGACTCATCTGCGTTGGTGATGGTTCGAGTTGAATCGCTGGAGGTGCGTACTCTTTTGGACTCTGGTTCTCAGATGAACATTGTCTCAGCGGCACTGATGAGGAAAGTAGCGGATGTGGTAGGGATGGAGCAGCTGCGTAAAGAGGCTCTTCGATTCACGGGCAACTGCAGGAATCACGATGGTTCACCAATCACGACGCTGTCCTGCATCGTCAATTTGAACATATTGTTCAATGGCAGAATTGCCAAGGTTCCTTGCTTTGTGAATGAGGCAGCTACTGGAGACCAGCTACTGTTGGGCACGCCAGGACTGAGAGCTTTGGGTTTCGTCCTCACGCATGGACTGCGTGACAACGTCCTGGATCGCTGCCATATTCCCACCAATCCCAAACTGCAACCATTCCCAGTCACGAGGGCGACTACTGCAATGGAAGAGCCGACGTCTTCTCCGGATGCAGCAAATGGTGAAAACTCACCATCGTCAAAACTGACACATTGTGCATCACATTCGGCTGCTTCGCAGATGGTCAACTGTGCGACGGTGTTTCGTCACGGTCAGGGGAGACAGTACCCAGCGCGACAGATGCCCAAAAGCCCTAACTGGGTAAAGTCAAAATTGACACGAGCGGGCAAAGCGGCTGGACTAAACTTGGCGTCAGGTAGTGGGAAAGATGCTCCATTTGGCGAGAGGGCCAGAGGTGACAATAGCCCAACTGCTGAGGGGCAACGGGGCAAAAAGTCTCGCTACAAACGGCGAACGCGAGCTCAGCACGGTCGAGCGCATGGTGTTTCTGTTGGTTCAGTACGTGCGGTGTCGACGTGTGTGGGTGGTGTGAGTATGCTTTCAGGAGAGACTGACAAATTTCAGCAGTCTACGTGCGCGGACCGTAGCCGTAATTTGGACGTGTCAAGAGTGGACGCAACTTACGTGAGCGATCGCGGCAGCGGCGATTTTCGGCTCAACGCGGCTTACGGTAGCAACGTATCACGACGGGTGGACAAGAAGGAGGGAGACGCGCGTGTGGCGGTGTTGGAGAGAAGAAAGGCGGGAGGCTGCAGCTGGCAACCGTCCAATGCGACGAGAGCTCGTATGAGCAATCGGCGACTTCCCAGCGACGTGGCGGCGTCTGCATCTTCTACTTCACCGACCTTGGCGGCGAGCTCTGCATCTTCTTCGCTACGATCGGGAGCAGTTCATGGCTCTGCAGCTGCGCAAACCGTGTCCTACGTCAACGTCTACGTGGTGTGGCGACAGAGGACGGCAGGCTGGAAGCAGCTACGTGATGAGCGACAGACGCGCGCAGACTCCAGTCCACTTCTACGAGCAAAGGGACAGGCAAGGTGCGTCTTTGTTTGTTTCTGATTTTTCGTGTTTTTTTGGAGTTGTGTGTGTGCACATACCAGTCTTTACTCGCTTCGTTCAGTACGGGCGCGAGTACTACTTGTTCAGTGGTATGTACGTACACAACGTCATGCAATAATGTACGGCATCATACATTATGTACAGTACGATTGTATTGTGTCTTGTGTGATACATAGCTACGCGTATTGTACAGCAATGGGTTGTGTACTAGTACGGTGCTTTTGGCATAACACGGGTAGCTATGTACGTACAGTATCAAGAGTGCATAATGTTTGCGTATCTCTTGTTTGTGTTTTCTTGGTACTTCTTGCTACTGCTCACCGGCTTCTCACGGCTTTGCAAGGCATCAGGAGCTGCCTTATTTCTCCCGGGGGCATGTGTAGTGCAAGAAGATAACAGTGATAACTGTAAGGGTGATCAGTCTGACACCCCTAATTACCGTACGATGTATTGATGTGCAGTTGTGTACGACGAACGTAACGTAGGCAGAGCCAGAATGGTTCGACAAGTTTCGTTCGTACGTTTTGTTTACTATCATCAATCAATAGTCAGTTCAAGTATACCGTGTTTATGCTGGTTGGTTCGTTTGTTGTTTGTGCTAACAAGAAGAATTTTATTGGTTGAAGCTGCGAGAGAAGTGTTGCTACTGAAACAGGCGAAAGCCATCGTCCTTCCGTACGTGTTGTATTATTTATTGTCCTGTGTACGGTGCATGTGGATGCGAGCTACGCAGGAGCTGGAGACGAAACGGAACGGAGATTGCAGCGTGAAGCCTACTGTTGGTACTACGCTGGCTGTAGCGGACTTCTATTGCTATTCGGTGGCAATCGGCAGCTGTCAACAGAACACAGCCGTGGATCTACGTGGCATAGCTCAGGTGCAGACGAACTTATGCTGTAGGATGTGTATTGGGGTCGCTGTACGTACGTGCATGCTGTACACATACGTGTAGGTATAGTGAGTGCAGTAGGGACGTAGACAGCCCGGAGACCCCACAAACACTCCAGGTAGATCCGGCCGCCGTTCTTTCGACGTGGGTGACCGGGTTATTCACCTCACCAATAAAACTGCCCGGGTTTACCCCATGCCACCCCACGTCGGACGTTACCCCGCTTTACCCCATTCGACCAACTTTACCCCCGCTTACCCGATTTTCAGCGGGAACCTCTCCGCGCCTCCATTATTCGCGTTCGCGGCGAAAGGCAGGGGAACCGTTGCGGGAACTTTCCGAAAGTAGGCGTCCTGCAGCAGCTGCTCAAAGAGGAAAGATTGCGCGGCGGTATCTCGGGTGAAAAAGCCGTATCCTAGACCCAGACGAGAGGTTCCGGGCACACCTGTGTGCGCGTCGGTCACCTTTAGTCGACCTGAAACATCAAGGATACGAGTTCACCCGGAAGGCTGGATGGTTGTTGGGTAGTAGTAGTAAAGCCGTGAAACATCAAGGATACGAGTTCACCCAGAAGGCTTTGGGTTCAGCCAGAAATACGAATCTTTTCGACTGAACTGGGTAAACTCGTGAAGATGATGTGTCACCGAAAATACTTCCCCATACGCACCTGAAGTAGTTTTGAGGGTGGTCAAGCCGCAGAAATGCGCCGGAATCCGCAAGCTGCCCAGCAGGTCGCTGCCGATGCCGAAAGCGGCGCCCCCCGCCGCGATCAGAGCGCCCTCGCCGCCCGAAGAGCCACCTGGCGTCCTGAAAACGAAACAGATGAAGGGAATATGTACGATACGCGGTACTAACGCGATTGGGTTGGTCGATAGCGACCCCGCGGTAATTAGTGAAAAAGTTTGGATCGGTGCCTGCGGGGTCGTCGACCCTGTTAAATCATCTGGGAGCGGAAAAGGAGAGAGTGAAAAGAAAAATTGACAACAAATGACGTAGACGACCTCACAGGTACCGATCCACACACGTTCACTAAATGCCGCGGGGTCGCCATCGACCAACCAAATCGTCCTACTGAATATGGTGGATACCAAGTAGGTACGGCAAAAAGGCCATCATGGGGTGCTAACTGTGGGGTAAACCCGGCCAACAAGTACTGATAGCCGTTCTTTTCACTGAGTGGCCGGCTTTACCCCAGCAGTACCCAATACGGAATATTGTTACTCCATAAATTAGAAATTGCAAAAGCCCCAATCAAATTTGCGCAGTTTTGGTAGACCAACCAGGTTAGTGCGGGGTAAATCGGACCACCACTATGTCTTTACTTCAACAAGATATCAAAACAATTTCGTGCACTTTCTTCTTTGACTCCGCAGCTGTTCATCCATTTCCCATTCCCACAAAAATAAAGATACGTAGTTTGGGTGGCACAAATTACCCCGCCCTTCCCCATGACATCAAACTCTCAAAACTCCTCACCTTTTCGTATCGTATGGATTTCCCGTGGTGCCATACACCGGATTCGAGCAGACAAACGCCAGCAGCAGCTGAGGAACGTTGGTTCGCACTATTGGCACAGCGCCAAGCAGCTTCAAGTGGGTCACCAGGGAACACTCCACGTCCTTGTGCTGTTCGCATTCCTTACCCAACCCACGGCAAGAATCGTAGCCTTTCATCTGTTTATATAAAAGCGGGGTTTGCGCAGTTGGGTAGAGGTAACGGCGTGGCTCAGTGGTTGGAAGTTATGCAGGAAAGCGGGTTCGATTCTCGAGGACGCGGCAAGAATTGTAGCCTTTCATCTGCACAAATAAAAGCGGGGTTTTGCACAGTTGGGGATTGGTGACGGCGTGGCTCAGCGGGAAAAGCGCTGACAGGGAGAAGTTGGGTTCGATTCTCGCCTAACACCCTTGTGTGTAGCATACGTAGTGCAGGCAATGAACGATAGCGTGTAGGCTTAAATATTCTGTGCAATGGGAGCAACCTGGCTAAACTTGTAACCTTGACGTTTCGGCTGGTCATGATCTGGGACCAGCTCGCGTCCCCATCGCAAGAAGCGAATTAGTTCACTTTTGTCATACTCAAAAGGCGAAATTGTGTGACTGAGGTCATCCAAGAGTGTAGCTCAATGGTTAGTGCGATCGCCTGAAACGCGAGAGGTCCAGGGTTCGATTCCCTGCCCGGCACATCTGACCAAATTTTCCTTCTCGATTCTTACAAAGAAATTGTCCTTGACGCTGAACGGCAAGCCGAACAAAGGCGGTTTCTTGTCCGCCGAGGCGTAGGTCTGATCCAGTTGTCGCGCTTCGTCCACCGCCTCGCGAACGAACTCGGTGACGCAGTTGCATTTGTCTTGAACGGCCAGCGCTTTCCATCGATATGCTTCCACCACTTCCACTGCGCTCAGTTGGCCGGACTGTAATTGAGCTGGAAAAAGAGACGAACCACACCTTGATCCACGCTGGACCCATGATTTAGATTACCGTATTTTTGGGTGTATATCCCCCCCATTGTATATCCCCCCCCCAGTGTATAACCCCCCATTGGCAAAACATAAATTTTGCCCAGTGTATATCCCCCCCTGGTGTATAACCCCCCATGTACTGGAAGGTACCTAGCCTACCTATGTAAGCTGGTCATAAGCTAGCTATAGCCACTCCTATACTAAGCTACTATGCCTATAAGCTTAGCTGAGCATGTCTTGTACTAGAATAACCCTGTTTTGACCGCGATTATGCCCTAAAACACATACTTTTGACCTCAAAAACATGCCTCTATACACCTCTCAAAAACATAAATTTTGCCCAGTGTATATCCCCCCCCCATTGTATATCCCCCCCCAGTGTATAACCCCCCATCAGACCTCTCGATTTTTGTATATGGGGCTATACACCCAAAAATACGGTAGCCGTTCCATGTGATCACGTGATCGGCGTCCCGAAGCGAACGAAGAACTACGATACATAAGTACGCGCGTTGCGTCGTCGTCTTGGTTTTTACTACGTACGCACCGCAGTCTTACTTCGTTCGCTTCGGGGCCCGATCACGTGATCACAGACCGGCTAATCTAAATCATGGGACAAGCGTGGATTGTTCAACCAACAAGTGTATGCAGGGTACGGTGGGTCAAACCGCAGGTACGGTACGTTGGTGCAGGGTACATTGCGCTGAAAGGCTCGCTACTCCAGTGTTTCCTAGCTCAAAATCTATTTGGGCTGGATAAGAAAGGGGATCGAATTTCGGTCAACCGATACACATATTGTACAGTAGGGTACTGGGGTAAATCCGGCCACCTAGCGCTGAAAGGCATTTGTTCCACTTTACCAAATAGGGCCAGGTTTACCCCATTGTATCCTACATCTTTCCTTCCATACCTCTCAGCTCATGAAAATCCAGGTCCACAATTCTCTTTCGTTTTTCAATCACATCATCATCGTCTACATTCAGCTCTTCGGCAAGACGGCGAAAATGTTGCTCCCGCAAACGCCGCTTATTCTTCACCACGTTACGGTGCCAATTTGTCAGACCCCAGGGCTAAAATATTGACAGCAACGACAACATACACAGAAAGGCAAGCATTGCTGGCAAAGGATGCGCAAAACAACATAAGAGTCCATCCAGTGAGAGTTGCCTCTGAGCTTTTGCCCGTGCTGCGCGATTTACAAGAACATGCTCAAACTTTGAGTGAGTAGGAAATAGGAATATATGCTGGACATGAAGCAGAGAAAAAAGAGATATTTTTCGCAGCACGGCACGGGCCCAAAGAAAAAACTGTCGCTATTCGGACAATAACAAGGGGTGGGGCTTGGACCGGAACGGGAATCGAACCCGCCACCCTAGGTCGATTAGAAACAATTTTCGAGGGTTGGTGAACCGACGGTAAACTTGCCTTTACTACACTCCAATCCAAGAACTCTTTACATCAGTGGCCTTCGGACGCTTTTGCGCTACGCACACAAGCAAGAATCAATAACCACGAATCAGAATGTCTGACACACCCGTGGTTTC
The DNA here is from genome assembly GCA_030247985.1 of Epsilonema sp. ZAB3_2. Lineage (NCBI taxonomy): Eukaryota > Metazoa > Nematoda > Chromadorea > Desmodorida > Epsilonematidae > Epsilonema > Epsilonema sp. ZAB3_2. The sequence goes on from JASAMW010007778.1 coordinate 18,300, forward strand.
TTACCTTGAACACGTAAATGAGACCCACTCCAAGCCAAAAGGAGGCCACCATACAGTTGACAATGGCCCAAAAAGCACCGACCTCCGTCTCAAAGAAATACCGACCAAAATATTGGTACAAGCTGCGATACCAAGGCATTTTCCGGAGCTGGATAAAGGCAAGAAATCAAGATTCTATAAAAGGAACGCATGCATACATACGGCTACCTATACGAAATCAACCAAGAATGGATAAGATGAAAAGAAAGAACAGTGCTGGACCATAAAGGCAACCATTAGATAAAGACAAGCAAGCGAATTTTAGACATATGGAAGCAAATTTATTTATTTTCGTTAATTTTGCACGTAATGTGCAAGAAAGGTCAGTACGTTATGTAAATTTCATCAATTTTGTACGTATGCAGTGATATCGCAGTCAAACAGATTTCACGGTACGTTATGAACAAACAGGATAAAAAATCATGAGATATTGGCCTATGGAATTTGGTTGCACTAACTAACGATAGTAACCGTAACCGTATAGAACAACGCATGTTATGAACATTGATTAACACATACCGTACCATCCAGCGGTCATTTTGGCAACAAGTAGCTGGATTCTTGTCTGTTTGTTGACAACAAACATATTAGAATTGTCACTTCGTTGTGAACAAACCGACAACAGTTCAGCTACTTGTTGACAACAGTGACGGTCCGGTGCGGTACGTGCTAATCATAGCTAATAAATTTGCACTACTTGATTAGAACGCCAACCGTAGCAATATAATATATGTGCCCCAGCCCCTCCATCTGTACATGAAATAATAATTTCTCCTTTCACCCTCTAGAAAAATACAAACAGTCTGCACGTAAAATTATTCCAAACACCTCTTCACTGAACTCATACATCATCTCCCTCCCAGCGCGGTATGCGTTAAATCACCATTCCTCCTGCCTCCTGAAACCGTGTAAACAGCTGACGTGCGATTACGATGCGTTGAATTTGGGACGTTCCCTCGTAAATCTGGTAGATTTTCGCGTCTCGCATCAATTTCTCAACCGGATACTCTGAGTTGAAACCGTTTCCACCGAAAATCTGCAACAAAAAAGAGAACAGCAAATAGGGTAGGTAGTATGGGGTAAACCCAGACATGGGGGTAAACCCGGACACCTAGTATGTCTCAGCAGCCATACGACCGATTGATACAAGTATTTTACCAATCGATTCCTTGCATTCTCCTCTCCTCTTTCAAGTGAGCTACTATGTTCATTTGCTGAAGCGGCATTAAGTTCACAGAACATTAGTCGTCCGGGTTTACCCCACACGCCCACAGTACCCTAAAATACATAATTTTAACAACCATCAAGCATATCAAATTATCTAATCCCTCCAGTGTGGCCGGATAAATAAAAGCTTTGAATGAATAATCTTCCACGTACACACAAACATTAGGCGAAAACTCCGGTCATAATATCAGCCAATGATAAAATTAATATTTTTAAGCGAGGCTCAATGAAGTGGAACAATCAAATTCCCCCAGTGCGGTAGAATAAAATAAAAACTTTGAAACATTAGGTGAAAAACACGCGCAACAATAATCTTGCACATACACACACTTGAAACATTAGGCGAAACCCAGTCATAATAACACCCAATAATAAAAATAAATAATTTTAGCCGAGACCCGGAACAAGAGGATGACATTATCTAATCTCTCCAGTGTGGTTGGATAAAATAGAAACTTTGAAACATTAGGTGAAAACCCGCGCAAGAATAATCTTGCACATACAGATGCACACTTGAAACATTAGGCAAATACCCCGGTCATAAATATGTCGTGCGCGCCAGTGACTAACAGCTCATTCACATCGGATACATGCCCTGTGCCTACGCTCGGCGTCGGCGCATTATCATCCAGTGTGAATGCGAAAGGAAGCTGGGTTGGGTGTGTGTGTGTGTGTGTGTGGCTGAAGCTGTGGTTCAGGGGTATTTTTCACAGCTAGCACCGTCCCCGGGTTCGATTCCCTCCCCATCCCACATTTATTTCTCATACCTGCACAGCATCTGCATTAGCCTACAAGAACTGACAAACAGACAAAACATCTGCAGTAGACAAAGTATGTCCCCGTTGCTAAGGGGTACTTATCCCACCCCACCCCCGGGGTTCGATTCCCTTCACTCCCCCCTCATCATACCTGCACAGCGTCGACAGTCGCCTTAATATTCACCACAAAGTAAGTCCCCGTAGCTCAGGGGTACTTCTCCCCACCCCCACCCCCGGGGTTCGATTCCCTTCCCATCCTCCTCCATCATACCTGTACAGCGTCCGCAGCGGCCTTGTTCGCCATATCTGCCGCGAATGCCTTGGCCATGCTCGCAAAATAGCTGTTCCGTCTTCCCTCGTCCTTCTCCCACGCGGATTTGTAGGTGATCAGCCGCGACAGCTCCAAATTCATCGCCATCTCTGCCAACATGAAGCTGACTGCTTGGTGCTAAAACATGTGCAGTGGGGTAAACCTGGCCACATAAGGCGAAAACCGACACAGGTATGGGAAGGGTCAGGCTGGGCTACCCTACTAAAACCGGTCCCTGTGCATAGCAAAACTTGGCATGCTGCCTGACTGCTTGGTGCTGAAACACGGAATAGGGTACTGTGGGTAAATCCGGGTGTGTGACTGAGGTCATATGGGTGTGTAGTCAAATGGTTAAGGCGATCGCCTGGAACGCGGGATGTACAGGGTTCGATTCCTTGGCACATCCGGCAAATTTTCCTTCTCGACTACTGAGGAGTAAACCCGGCCATGGGGTTAACCCGGTCACCCAAGCTCCTGTGAAGTTGCTGTTGCAGCAACTGATGAACCAAATAGCCCGTATGAAAGAGGAGAGTTCAAAGAATCAATTGATACCATATTTGTCTCAATCGGTCCATTGGTTGCTGAGATATGCAGTTCTGATGCTTAGATTTCCCCATGGCCGGGTTTACCCCATAGTATCCTAGTAAATATAGGTGGCGAATTGCACACTATGTATAAGAACACAAGCTAAACATTCATCCGACAACAATTTCAAGAAGCAAGAGCCTTTCCGATATATGTACTGTAGGATACTGTGGGATAAACCCGGACACCTAGTATATCTCAGCCACCATACGACCGATCTACCTCCCAATCGATTCCTTGAACTCTCCTCTTTCAAATGAGCTACCACGTTCATCATTCGCTGAAGCAGCGGCAAGTTCAGACAAGCTTAGGTGTCCGGGTTTACCCCACAGTACCCTACATAACACAGTACCTCCCCTTACATTCGCAATAGGAGCTCCGAAGGCTTTCCTTTCCAGCGCGTACCTGGTGGCCTCGTCCAGAGCGCGCCAGAGTAGACCCACTGCACCCGCGGCTACCGCAGGCCGGGTCTGATCGAAAGCGCCCATGGCGATCTTGAACCCAATGCCCTCCGCTCCCAGAACGTTCTGAAAAGAAAACAGAAGATGCATTGCTTGGACCACCTTCCCACCATTTCGGGATAATAGTGGGCTACACACGTGGTGAGTAAACTCACGGGGAATTCCCCGTAAGTATGCGATGAAGCATAGGGAGTCCGGTGAATTCACCGTGAGTTTGAAACTCACCGTCGTGTGAACAAGTGAGAAAATTTTGCGCTTGGGAGCAAGTGAGAATGTTCTACACGAAAAATAAAACTCGAAGTTCAACTCGAAGTTCGAATTCACGAATTCCCACCCCAACTGCTGAATCCCCACCCCAACTGCTGAATTGGAACTGCAAGACGATATTGATGTAGTGCTGGCATCCTACAACAGCCTCCACCTCACCATAAACCCCACCAAATCCCAAGCGCTCATTACAACCTTGTCCCGAACCCCCCAGATGCTCTCTCGCGCATTATTCATAGATGGTAAACCTGTGTCTACTGTCCCCAAGCTTAAGTACCTGGGTGTGCAGCTGGACCGCGGCCTGACTTTCTCAGCCCACACAGAGTTTGCTACAGCCAAGTCGAAGGCAGCTCTAGGCTGCTTGCAGAGAGTGTTCGGTCGTTATGTCAGCCGCAAAGTTTTCTGTACTCTCTACAAGACCAAGATCCTCCCCATTCTTCTGCACGCTTTTCCCATGTGTTGCCCTACTACTTACGCCCACTGGTCTAAGTTTGAAAGGGTTCAGCGCTTCGCAGCTAGACTGGGTACAAACAACTACCAGCTCAGCTACACTGATCTACTGGATCAGCTAGGCTGGAAGCCAATCGCACAGCTGTGCTTCGAAAGGCAAATGGCTACTGTATTCAAATATCACCTGAGTCTGCGCTACTTGCCCCCAGACACCCTTGCGTTGGCGTCCCCAAACGCTCTGCCTCGCGCTGCGCTCAGAAGGACATGCCGGGGTGATGTACACGACTACCAATTGCAAATAGTCGGAATCAAGTCCAACCAGCGCGCTTATTGCTTGTTCCCCTTTCAGCAGGCGATTCGCACCTGGAACAAACTACCCGAAAACATCATAGCGTCCTTTCTTGCCCAGAGATCTCCAGTACAGTGTGCTAAGAAATTTTCTGAGCTGCTTCAGGAGTCAGATGTTTTCGTTAGTTTGGTGGATTGGAATGCATCACAAGCAGCATTGGACTTGGTCCATATTCCCCTCCTCGGTGGCCATTTCAAGCTCGTGTGAATTCAGACCTTGGCCCGTCAAATGACCTGGTACCCTTGGCATCCAGCGAAACCCTTTCACGGCTTTCCCATGAGACTTCTCCTACGCCGATTGATTTTAATTGACAAATGATATCTGGTATTTAAGATTGTTATCCTACAGTTTCATTGATTATGTAGCCAACAGTTTTATTTGGGTACTTAGATGTTGACTCTCCTGAGTATTGAGTATCCATCTACTTGCATTGCTTGTTTTATCTTATGTTCATACGTTATGCACGCGGAAAAGAAACTTTGCTTGCTTGCTTGCTTGCTCACAACGTGTGCAGCGCGCTAATAACACAAAACACTACAGTGTGAATGCAAACAGCTGTCAATAGTACGCCACACACGTGATGACTAAACTCCCGGGGAGTTCCCTGTATTAGCATGCAATGAAGCATAGGGAGGTCGGTGAATTTACCGAGAGTTTGAATCTCTTCTCTACACGTGTGAACATGCGAGATAAATTTCGCGCGTGGGAGCAACTGAGAATGCTCTACACGCAGAACTAAACTCGATGTTCAAACTCACCGTGTGAATGCACCATGAGTTTACTCACCGCGTGTGTAGCGCACTAATCCGACACTCTTCTCTCTCACTCACCTTCGCAGGAACACGAACGTCTTCGAATGTAATGCCACGAGTATCCGAACAGTGCTGGCCCATATTCCATTCCTAAAAGATGCATACAAAATAAACATCATATAACCACTATAGTTGCAAAAAAATAGTCAACGCTAAAAAACCACGATGTAAACCAACATAGACATAACTTTTAACGTCTTTATTACTTTGTCCCGTGGGCGGATTTTCTCTGGGCAGTTTTTCCCCTCACACTACCCTACTTGCTCGGACATTGCCCACTACCTACCAAGAATAGATAATAATGTATGAATTCCTGCTATTACTTTACGTCCTTTTACGATTCCAGGTGTATCTGCATCCACCACAAAACCAGTAAAAGCCTTGCCAGCAGGTGCGTTTGGATCTGGATCAGTTCTAGCCAGAAGAAAATACCAGTTGGCCACGCCTACAAAAAACAAAACATGCGCTGGCAATTTTGGTTTTGTCGCAGTAGACCGACAGGTCCCGACGTAGCGAGGAAGACGTCAGTAAACAAAAACTGCAATGCTCGCCCTTGTATGTGGAAGGGGCAAAACATCATACTTACGAGTTGACCCAGCGACGTTTTTGCATGGTAACGAACGTTTTCGCATAAACTCGTAAGATTGATGTTTTACGCATCATATATCTATTTGGTTCTCGTTGAGCCGGGCAGGGGCAGCAGTAATTTCTGACGTCTTCCTTGTTGCGTTGGGAACTGTCAGTCTAATTTTAGTGCAACGAAATCAAAATATGTCTGCCCTAAGTGGCCGGATTTTAAGCCCAAAGTACCGTACCACTTGCCAACCATTCAGTTACGTACCTCCGTTGGTGATCCACATTTTCTGTCCATTTATGATGTATTCATCTCCTTTCTTCTCTGCTCGAGTCATCACGCCATTCACGTCTGAACCGGCCCCAGGTTCAGTGACACAATAAGCCTACAAACAAACAGAAGGAAATAAACGAAGCACACCCACATCTTTTCTATGTAGGGCCATGAACACGTACCCAGCGCATCTCTCCAGCGTGAATGGGCCATAAAAATGCTTCAGTCACAACCTCAACGAACCCTATAGGGTACTGTGGGGTAAACCCGGCCACCTAAGCTCCTTTGAACTTGCTGTTTCACCAAAAGATGAACCAGATACAGTAGCTCGAATTTGAAAGAGGAGAGTTCAAGGAATCGATTCATATAATATTTGCCTCAGTCGGTCTATTGGTTGCTGAGATATGCAGGGCCTGATACTTAGGTTGCAGATTTTTCCATGGCTGGGTTTACCCCACAGTACCCTACGTTGCTCCAATCCAGGCATTTCCCATCAAGACGCTCAAGGTACAATTTGTGATCCATTAAACCTGGTCCCGAAGTGAACGAAGACGCGTAACGAATTACGGTACGTTACGTACATAGCGCGTTGCGGTTCGCTTCGGGACCAGGTTTAATGGATCACAAATTGTGCCTGAGCGTCGTGATGGGAAATGCTTGGATAAGAATAAACGAGTTCTTTACAGCGATCAAGGGTTCCTTTGTCATGCGTCCCAGGAAGTCTTTCTTCTGTTCGTGACTCCCCGCCAAGATCACAGGGGCTTCCGCTAAGCCGTTGGCAAGAATAGCAGTGGACACGCCCGTACACCCGTACGAGAGAGCTTCCCCCACCAGACAGCATTCCAGTAACTTCAGCCCGGCGCCACCTGGTGAGAGAAAAAGAAAACAGTAGTGCGCTACATACACACGAGGTGAGTAAACTCACGGTGAATTCCCCATAAGTATGTGATGAAGCATAGGGAGGCCGGTGAATTCACCGTGAGTTTCAAACTCACCACATGTGAACACGTGAGATAAATTTTGCGCTTGGTGGGAGGAAATTTTGCACGAAAGATTACGCATATTGTTCAGTATCTGCACCGTGAATTCAGAGTGACTTAACTCTACGTGGTAGCCCATAGTTATAACCCCAAACGACATGTCCTATCTAATTGGAACACCCTGTATTCGCAGAAAACTGCTATGGACGAGTTGCAGTGTAACGCGATTGGGTTGGTCGATAGCGGCTCCGCAGTATTTAGTGAAAGTTTGGACCGGTGCCTGCGGGGTCGTCGACCTTGTTCAATCATCTGGGAGCGAAAAAGGAGCGAGTGAAAAGAAGAACTGACAACAAACGTCATCGACGACCCCGCAGACACCGATCCGCACTTTCACTAAATACCGCGGGGTCGCTATCGACTAATCCATCCAATCGCGTTACCGCAACTCGTTAGTGAAAATGTCTGTGCATTTCACTATAAGCACTACCGTATGCCTGGGGAATTTCAGCGTTCAAGATGCCCAGTTCGAATGCCCGTTTCACCAAATCCCATGGAAACTAGAACAAAAAAGTGGTACCCCGATTATTTCACAATAAGCGTTGCAAAAACAGGGTAATTTGCGGAAGGTAGTCTCCGGTTATATGATATTGGGTTATGGGGTAAATCCGGCCACCAAAGCTGTAGGGCTGCATATCTCAGCGACGAAAGGACCGATTGAGGCAAATGTGATATCAATCGATACCTCGAACTCTCCTCTTTCAAAAGAGCTCTTTGGTTCATCATTTGCTGAAACAGCAAGTTCAGAGGAGCTTAGGTGGCCGGGTTTACCCCACAGTACCCACTTCAGCTCACTCACCTCTCCAGTTTTGTCGTACTGCGCCGCTTTCGGAATGATTTCTTCTTTGGCAAATTTGAGCGCCAAATCCCGTAAATTCACTTGCTCTTCTGACAATTCTGAAACATAAACCCAAAACACAACTTCTCAGGCCTAAATTAGACCTATAAAATGCACGAAAGGCCTCACGGAATTGTAGGCCAAAACACAACTTCTCATAAAGGCCTTTCAGGCCTAAATTGCACGAAAGGCCTTACGAAATGCACGAAAGGCCTTACGGAATTGTAGGCCTAAACACAACTTCTCACAAAGGCCGTTCAGGTCTAAATTAGACCTATGACATACAAGAAAAAGGCCTTACGGAATTGTAGGCCAAGTCCGTTTCCGCTGGTTTCCGGCTGAGGCTGGGCTGAGGAAGACAGAAATCGAACTGCCCCGCGAAGCAAAGAAGACGTAAGTTTCCTGCCTGCCAGCATTTTTTTCGGCAGCTTGAAACAACAAGTTTCTGGGTTGATGCTTCTTGTTTGTTTGTTGGTTGCCTTGGTTTTTATTTATTTATGTTTATTTTTTCTTTTTTATTTTTGTTTTATTTTGTCACGTACTTCTAGAACGCGCGCTCCGCTTCGGTGCGCGCGCCGAGAGCAGGCAAGGCAGCAGATGCGCGCAGTAAAGCGGAGCGCGCGCTCTAGGAGTACGTGCTTTATCGGTCTTTTAGCCGCTACAGGGTAAATTTAGCTATGGTGCATGTAGTCAAATAAAGCAAGTTCAACTTGAGTATTTTTGTAAAAACTAATTTACCATAGAGCACTGCGTACGTTTGTCGCAGGGACTCCAATATTCCTTCTTGTATAGAAGTCCATGGGTCGGTGGATTTGGATTTCGATAAGTAAGCAACGAGGGAGGAACAAAGTAATCAAATGGGTATTAACTAATACGCAACCAAAACAACCAACAACCAAAACAACCAACGTGGACTTCCTAAAAAATAGCTCCGCCTAAATAACACACTAGTTGCGCGTGTGAAGAACCATGATCAATCAATCAATATGCCCTTATCGAAATTGTGGGGTAGCGTGGGGACAGTTGGTCCAAACACATGCAGTAATGTTTGCATCCAACAAAAGTATAGAGTGACTGAAAAAATGGAAAACTTCCAATGTCATAGGCGTTCCAACAAAATAGCATGAATTCGCATGGAAAATATGGATTGCAATTCTAGGTGTTGAAGTTACTGGGCACTGAGAGCTGGGTGGTGAATGGAAATATGTCTTGCGCAGGCGCTTGGGCAGACTTCAGCTCAGGCTGAGGCTTAGGCTTAGGGCTTAGGTATTGGATTCAGAGGAGTAGACCTCAGCCTCAGCCTTAGCCTGTCTGTCCATGTGCCTGTGCAAAGTAGATATTACCATGCACCCCGCATCCACCATGCACCCCCTGCACCCCCAAATTACCCCGTACTACCCTATTGCAAACGCTGGCTCAAATATTATCATGCTACCCAGCCCATTTGTTGCTTCGACAATGTCTTTTGCGCCACTTTGTTTGTATGCGCCATTTAGGCAGATCCTATTTTCAAGAAGTCCACGTTGGGTGCGATTTGGGTGTTTTGGTTGTTGGTTGTTTTGGTTGCGTATTAGTTATTACCATCAAATGACGTGGAAGAATTGGAAGGAAAGAATTGTCGTGAAAGTCCAAAGGCAAGGAGTCCAGTCACACCTCTCTCACAGAAAACCCAAGGAATGAAAAAAGAAACTTATACCATCTCGTGAAAGATTGTGTGAGTGCGTATCCTTGCTTAGCAAAAAGGATACCGTTCTTCTTTTTCTTATTCTAAGCCTTTACTGTTGTCGTAATGCCTATGTAATGTACTCAAGGGTACGTGCTTATTTGTTTGACTTTTCCCCTGTAGTAGGAAGCGATTTTCTTTTATTGCCTGTCTAGTGATGGCGCGTTCTCCAGACGTCCGTAACGGACGTCCGTCCGTCCGTTAACCCGTAAGTGTTCGTCAGCCCGCCCGTCCGTCGTCAACCCATATGGTTTGACGGACGGACGGACGTCCGTTACGGACGTCTGGTGAACGGGGCATGAGAGATTGCCATGGAACTCAAGTCGTTTTGTGTAGTTTACACGTACTCGACTGCAGAATATGAGTATGTGAAGCAGGACAGAAATCCGCATTTGTCTTCTATTTTACGCAAAACGACTTGACTTCCAAAGCGAACTGTTGGCTGTTTCACAATCGGAGACTCATGCGCCGGGCGTAAGCCGGGAGCATTTCCTTCCTATGTGAATGAGCAATTAGTGGCCACGTTATCGCTGTTTGACTTAGGCTTTCTAAGCTGTCGAAAATAGCATTATAGGCCTATTTCCGCAAAATGCGCGCTAGCGCTTCGGACGCACGTAATAGTTAGTTCACATTGGAAGACAATGCGCTCGGCGTACGCCATAACTGTGAATCGCGTAGCCATGATTGTGAATTTCAATCATGGTCATTGTTATGTATTGTCAAGTAGCGATGTTGTCTTTGGGTCTTTACCCGTGTTGCGAACAATGGACTTCCATTCCTATTCTGCGGAAGTGAGAATAGGCCACGTATGAATTTGTGCAACAGGGGCAAACCTCCAGAGACATTACTGGGCAGACTGTATTAGCCTTACCCTATATAGAATAAATGGCTGTGGTCCAAAACGCGCGAAACGAAGGGTACTGCGGGGTAAAACCGGCCAGGTCAGCTCCTGTGAACGTGCTGTTTCAACAAATGATGAACCACATAGCTTATTTGAAAGAGGAGAGTTCGAGGAATCGATTGATATCATATTTGTCTAGCAATCGATCCATTGGTTTGCTGAAACATGCAACTCTGAAGCTTATAGGTGGCCGATTTTCTCATGTCCGGGTTTACCCCATAGTACGCTATGCTATGCGTAGGCCCGGTGACCTTTCAGTTATTAACTAAAACTAACCAACCACTGTTTATTATGGTCCATTTTTTGCCCTAACCAATAACTGGTTTTCCTGAATTCGCCTTAGTTCTGTATTATCTCTTTGTATTTATAGCTGTATAATGTATCATGCTAGCGCTCGCTCTTATTGAAATCTGTAAGCTTATGCTACAGTAGCCTACACAAGGACAGCTACATAATAACTAGCTTTTCCAATTATTGCCACGTAACCACATACTGTATCGATGCATGCATGTACATATCTGTGTCACGGCCAATGTTTAAAACTGTTCACCTAGTACCTATACAATTCGCCAAGTTTATTCTCTACTCTAAATACTAGGTGAATCGACCTACACGTTCTTTTTCTTATCCAATCTCGATCTTGCTTATTTTTCATGGCTTGCCGTAACGGTAGAAGAAAGCGCAGGTGTTCCGACGACCCCAATCATCAAGAACAGATAACCAGCAACGGGACTTGTGCACCCCCCTGTGGTGGTCGCTGTTGCTTGCACAACCAACAAGGATATCTGTATCATCGACACAGACACGGGAGTTCTGTGTCGAACGGATTACTCGAAGGCACAATGGGAACTGATTTTGGAAACCCGCTGAGGAAATTCAAGCTGGTCTTCTTGGGAGAACAAAGCGGTAAAAATTGCAAATTGAGATGGTTGTAGGGTACTATTGGGTAAACCCTGTCATGGGGTAAACCCGGCCATCTAAGCTCGTTTGAACTTGTTTCAGAAAATGGTGAACCAAATAGCTCATTTTGAAAGCGGAGAGTTCAAGGAATTGATTGTTACCATGCTTGTCTCTATAAGGCCATATTGGTTGCTGAGATATGCAGCTCTGAAAATTAGGTGGCCGGATTTTCCCATGGCCGGGTTTACCCACCCTACTGTGGGGTAATTTGGGAGGGGTTGGGGTACTGTGTGGGGTTGTTTACTGCGTGGGGTAAACACGGCCATGGGAAAATCCGACCACCTAATTTCAGGGCTGCGTATCTCAGCAACCAATGGCCCGCTTGAGATAGGACACTCAAATCGATTCCTTGAACTCTCATCTTTCAAACGAGCTAATTGATTCATGCTGAATCGGCAAATGCAGAGGGGCTTAGGTGGCCGGGTTTACCCCACAGTACCCTAAACCCGGATATTAGTGCTGAAGTAGAGTTTTATATGCGTTCAGATAACACAACGTGCCTATGTGCATACGTCTGATGTGGTACGTCATGTGTACATGGATCGGATGGCACCTATCTAAACGCAGCATTTGATTTCGGTCTTAATGTGTTATTCTTTTGATATTTTCAGTGGGAAAAACATCACTTATCACTCGGTTTATGTACGACAGCTTCGACAATACATACCAGGCTACCATCGGCATTGATTTCCTGTCCAAGACCATGTACCTAGAGGATAGAACGGTACAATAAAAGAATACGATCCGAACAGGATAAGTTAAGAAATACTGTCTATGTTTGGAATGTGCCCTTTATTTTCTGATCAGTTTTTTATTCCTCTTGTCTTGACCCCTCCCCATGTGAATTGTAGGCTATGCTGTGTCTGTAGGGTACTGTGGGGTAAGCCCGGACACAGGGGTAAACCCGGACGCCTAGTATGTCTCAGCAACCATACGACCGATTGAGACAAGTGTTCTACCAATCGATTCCTTGAACTCCCCTCTTTCAAACGAGCTGCCATGTTCATCATTTGCTGAAGCGGCATGTTCAGAAAAGCTTAGGTGTCCGGGTTTACCCCACAGCACCCTAAATGCTGCTTTTGTCCTGTGTGTGATAGGTGAGGCTTCAACTGTGGGACACTGCTGGTCAGGAGCGATTTCGCAGTCTCATCCCTTCCTACATTCGAGACAGCACCGTTGCAGTCGTAGTCTACGACATCACAAGTAAGCCCGTATCGTGCTACAATACTATAAGGGTTTTTTAGTTGAGCAAAAAGAGCCGGACCGCCGGCCGGCCGAAGGATCAGTGCGTTTTAGTTGATCCAAAATGGGCCGGCGGTCCGGACTTTTTCGTCCCAGCCCAAGACATCGGACGAAACGGACGAGCTTTTGTTTCCTCCCTCTTGAATGGTCATAAAGAGGATTAGGGTCACCGTGGGGGAGCGGGAAGGAAGGAGAAAGGAGGGAGAAGATCGCAGGGATGTGAGAGAGCAGACAGGTGGCTCAAGGAAGGCGAAGGGCTTTGGCCAATTTGTGTTTTTCTTGTTTGGTCCGGACCACTTATGTTTTGGTCCGTCCGGTCGGCCGCTAAAAACTCATCTAAAAAACCCTTTATGTGGGCATATTGGCCAGTTGCGTTGTCGCGATTGGTTGTCGATAGCGACTCCGCGGTATTTAGTAAAAGTTTGGATCGCATCGTGGGCATTTTTTATCTCTTTTTCTTTTGCTCGCTTCACTCACTCACAAAATGACTGATAGACGACGTCAAAGTCTCTAAACTTGCACAAAGTACTGCGGGCCATATCGAGCCCACCCAAAAGTCTTACAGCGAAAGTAGCGAATAGGTTGGGTACGCATGGTGATTTCCATGAGGGGAAGAGAAATAGGACCGAACGGGAATCGAACCCGCTACCCTCGGTCACAGCTGTGGCCTTACAACTCTACCTCTACCTACTTACTACGTACGTACGGCCTCAGACTATTGTGATGCGTGTACGTACGTCGTACGTTACAAAGCTTGTTCTCTGTTCTCTTTCAGACGCCAATTCCTTTCACCAGACGAGTAAATGGATAGACGACGTTCGAACGGAGCGCGGATCAGACGTAATAATCATGCTGGTGGGCAACAAGACGGACCTAGCCGACAAGAGGTGAGTGCAGCGCCTCGAACCACTCGGCCATCGGGACGGCGGCTGGAAAATGTGTAAAAGAGACTTTTATGTGTTCGTTTGGTTTGTAGGCAGGTGAGTACGGAAGAAGGCGAGCGAAAGGCGAAGGAGCTGAATGTGATGTTTATCGAGACGAGCGCCAAGGCCGGATACAACGTGAAACAGGTAATTTTATTCCGAGTTCTCTAATACTGGGGCAATTCAGGAGTGGGGTCGGGTAATTCGGGTAATCTAATACTAATTCCAAGTACTCTAATACTGGAGTAATTCGGAAGTGGGGGTGGGGTAATTCGGGCCACCTTTTTAGCCCTAACTCAAATTAGGAGGAGCGATCACCCAGATGCCACAGTACAGAGCACCGAGGACATTGAATTTAGAGACGATTTTAACATCCTCGATAAACCATTTTTTCTTATCCCAACTGTTGAAGCTTTGGATTGAGGTGGTCCGAATTACCCGCCGTGTCTACTGTACGTACATGTTCGCTTGCCGCTCTGGATTGGTCTCCGAACCACCCCTCTACTCTGCCGTTGTGTTGGAATAGATAAATAGTCTTTTTCTTTAGTTAAAGATATGGTGGTGTGCTGATTGTTTTTGCAGCTGTTTCGAAGGATCGCCGCTGCTTTGCCTGGTATGGAAGAGGCTCCATCTAGACCCGCCGAAAATAGTAAGTGCCTTTCCGAACGAATGAACGAATCATGCCGCGTTCACAACACGTCCGTACAGTCTCTCTGCTCTCTTTTAGCACATCGGACGTACCGTATGGACGTTTTGTGAACGCGGCATTAGCCAGCCTTTTGCACGGTTTAACCTTTTTTAACTTGCTCTTTGCGCGAATGACTGCATACAACAGCCGTTTCTTTTTCACTGCTCTTTTGCACAGTAGCTGGTAGGTATATATGTATTCATAGATCTGGAATAACAATCGTAGTTTTATTATGCTTGATTAGCTTTGCAAGTGGATAGTTGCGTGCGCTATGGACCAGTTGCGTTGTTGCGATGGGGTTGGTCGATAGTGATCCCGTGATATGTAGTGAAAGTTTGGATCGGTGCTTGCGGGGGCGTCGACGTCATTTTATTGCCAATTCTCTTCTTTTCGCTCGCTCCTGTTTCGCTCCCGGATGACTGAACAACGTTGACATACCCGTCGACACTTATCCAAACTTACGCTAAATTCCGCTGCGGGGTCCTTATTGATCAAACCCTATCGCGACAGCGCAACTGGTACATAGTTTACTAGTAGATGGTACTTAGTAGTTCATGTACTGTCCGTTGAATTTTCGTTCGTATACTGTCCCTTTTCTTTCCCCATTATGTTGCATGTTGCTTGCTGAATTTTTTTGATCGAACTATAGTCACCGGGACGATCAAGACCGTGCTTGACAATTTTGGCGCTCCGTAGTAATCTTAGTATATCTAGCATTTCCATACAAGAATAGCAACCGGCTTTTCGACCCTTTTTCAAACACTATTGCTATTCTTGTTTAGAATGTCAGATTGCCACGGGAGCGGCAAAATTGTCAAGCGAACTCTTGATCATCCCGGTGACTATACATGCCAATATACGCCGTGTTTTTACTGTCCGCATTGTCTTTTGAATTAGTATTAGGAGGCTGTTTCGTAGTGTTTTTCTTTTTTCTTCGTTTGCTCACGCTTTCCTTAGCTGCATGATGTATCCACGACTTGCGCTGTGACTTCTGAGTGATAACGGGCTAATATTAGGTTCTGTGGGGTAAACCCGGCCACCTAAACTTCTTTGAACTCGCTGCTTCAGCAAGCGATAAAATCAAATAGCTCATTTGAAAGAGGAGAGTTCGAGGAATCGATCGATATTCATACTTGTCTGAATTATCGGGTCATTGGTTGCTGAGATGTGCAGCCCTGAAACTTTAGGTGGCTGGATGTTCCCATGGCCGAGTTTACCCCACAGTACCATACGCCTCTTTTTCAGTGGGTTTTAGATCGGTGCCGGCGGGGTCGTCGATGTCGTTTAGTCAGCTTTTTTTGAACTTTGCGCTTCTTTTTACCCCTTCTATTCTCCAGATGACCGTGACCATAGTTCATTGACGACGTCTACGACCCCGTTGGCACCGATCTAACGATGTACTGAAAACAGAGGGGTGTCAGCTTGCTGCGACTACCCAGGAATTGTGACGTAAATCATGGATATGTGCTAGTTTTAGTTCAGTGGTGCATTATTATGTGGGGCGTGCCTCGCTTGCATCCGTGCAGTGCATTTTGCTTCTTGGTTGTGGGCTGCGTGCAATGGTCGGTCCACTGAAAGAATACTTAGTCGGGTACTAGGGGGTAAACCCGGCCATGGGAAAATCCGGCCACCTGAAGGTTTAGGACTGCTTATCTCAGCAATCATTCAAGCAGCAATCATCTTATCTCAGCGCTCTTTCAAAATGAGCAATATTTTGGTTCATCGTTTGCTGAAGCAGCAAGTTCAACGGAGCTTAAGTGGCCGGATTTACCCCATTTAGTCGGGATTACCCCACAGTACCCTACACGCTCCAATCTTCCTTACTTTGGAAGCCTGTCTTGTTTTTCGCAAATTGCCCAAATTAGTGCACAATTTTCATTTCCCATGCATTTCATTGCAAGATCCGAAATCACCCCTACCCCGTGCATTTCATGCAAAAAGTTTGTCATGACTTGATTGAAAGAAATGTTCTCTCGATGGACCGACTTTATTTTGGTGTTTGTTCTTTTTTTGTTTTAGTGCAAGAAATCCGCTTACGAGAAAGTTCCTCACCCCTGGAACAGAATCAAGGCGAATCCAAATGCGGCTGCTAGCTCCTTCACTCTCTATTTATTATTTAGCTACAACTGTATTTTAACAGGTTTGGACCGTTTCAGTTGAGCACATTGATAACGTCGAAAAATGTTCGCAATGAGCAGAAGGCTCATTCACATTAGGGGCATGCGCTACTGTGCGTACGCCAAGCGCATGCCTCCCATGTGAATATGCCTGATTCACATCGGAGTCATGCGCTGGGTATACGCTTGACGTGTCCATGGCTGATCGTCACGCAAAGACGCTATACTGTAGGTGCGCTGTACGTACTGTACATCGAGCGCATTTTATCCAATGTGAATGACCGATAATGGCTCATTCACATTGAACGGAAGTGCTTCGACGTACGTCCAGCGCATGTTTCCGATACGTGAATTGGCCCAGCGGCGTATTGATTGTTGTGGTTGTTTTACGCGACCTTTGCAATCTGCTTGTCTGAAGCGGTCTATTTATTGTGCATATTGGGGAACGGTACGTACGTACGTACTCCTTTGTTCTGTTTGGGTGGAGTTAATTTTTTTTATTTTAGCCCTATTTTCTTGAGCTCATAAAAAATATTGGGCCTTATCTCGCGTTCGGAACTTAACCGTTTGTTATGTTATTTATCTATGTATCGTTCTGTAGGCCTACGTGTTCTATATCTCGAAAGTGTCAAATGTCCTGATTTGTTGGGCTTGTTTGATCTGTCTTATTTTCATTTTCATACTTTTGTACTGTACATACGTATGTGGCGTGAGTTATGCTGTGTTATGTTATGCAGTATGTCAATTTTGTATCAGTTGACTGTTTGGCTGCTCTACTTATTTGAACGCGAATGCAGCCTTGATTAATTTTTCTTAAAAAATAGCTGTAGATAGTTCTTGCGCACCCTATATGTGTTGATGAGTAGATCGGACTGTGTACAGGGTGGGTAAACAGTCTGTCATGTTTTTTTCCAGAAATTGAGCTGAGCCGTCAAGATGTGAAACCGAGAAAAGTTCAGACAGATGAGGGCAGTTGTTGGTGTTGAATGAAAAGCTGTTGAAACAGTGGTTTACGGCGCACTCTGTATTACTGTGAACAGGGAAATTTTCGGATAATCCGGGCAAATATTTTGTAGGGTTATCCAAAAGAGTTTTTCTATTATAAAGCATGTTCCGTCCCAGTACATACATCAGCCACGAATTTTGACCGAAAAAAATTACTTTGTCTGAATTGTGTGAAAAGCTTTTTGTTCGAAAAAATACCATCCAAAAATAGCCCTGTTTACAGTTTTCACAGTATTTTTTACTGTTCCCCTGTGTGTTGATGTTGGTTGAACGTCTTTTCGTGTAATGTGACCAGCGGTACATTTTGTAGGTGATAAGTTATTTTGTTTCATGCTTTTTTACTATCATGTCATGTGTCATTGTTAGCACAGTTTCTTGTTCTGTACCTTTAGCAGTGATACATTGTACGTACACAACATACTGTATTTTATTATACAATAGGTCTACTTATAATAATGGGTTGGGCTAATAAATAATATGTACTGCAAGAATATTTGTAAATATTACGCGTTATGTGGTGTGCTGCACATGTTGGGATAAGCACTGACTGCGGTATTTACTGTACTTTGTAGTAAAATCAGTTACCTAAGTTTTCCGCAAACTATCAGATGGAACGATGTACAGCCGTTATTGGTGCAAATTGAGCCATCTCCAATATGCACGCTCCTTTCCACGTAGCGTGGATGAATGCGTATTTGACAAAAATCAAAGCCCATGCGACGACAAAATGACGTGCATACCACGACGTTGTATCGTGCACAGTTTTGGTTGGACAGTTGGCAAGTATCCAGTGGTAGAGGACGTCCATCTTGGTCTCTGGGGAGAATGGTTGATTTGGAAATGAGCTACTGATGATGCTAAGAAAAAATAATAATTTTTGCACTGACAATTATTCGATGCGAGCAAAAATGCATTGATTAGCAATAGTGCATTTGCTTGCTTGCTTACCCAAGTGAGCTTATCATGCTTTCCTCCAATAGGAAGATAAGGGCAACTGTGATGTGACGCATTGCGTGAGTGAATCGAACATATACGACGTCATATACGATACAGTACATCCGCATGGTACTGCGTATATTTTCGCTGACTAAAGTCGGTTTTTGGTATTTGATGTTTTGTTGACCGGCGCACTGGCAGTCGCAGTGTTCACATTTTTTTAGGCTAAATGTTTTTGTACTACAGGGTGTCCAACCTAAATTTACACAAAATTCAATCGATCATAACTCCTGTTTTAAGCGACAGAGCAGAATGAGACCTAGCTCTTCTGAAAGCCCGATTCAAGAGCTATAATCTGATATGTCCACCTTTTCTGTATGCCCTTCCGTTCACGAGTTAGAGCGATTCCCGCAGACCACCTCAAAAACAGTTTTCCCAAAACTGAATTTAAAACTGTTTTCAGCTAACAGAGCTAATTGAGAAATAACTGGACTAAAACGTGGCAGTGTGAATGCGGCATAGCAAAAGCATTAACCAGCGATCTCTTTCTTTATACCTGAACCACTGGAAATGAAATTCTAGCATTCTGAAGACCATTGTTTGACAAAATGCTCAACCAAACCAAAGTGGTGGATTGCAGTGTGAAGGTTCAGCATTGAGGGTGGCTATTTGGGCAACAAAGTGCAGAAATGCATGCAAAAGGTCATACCACACAGTGGGGTGAATGAGTTAAAGGGTGTTAGTGAGCGACATTCACTTCATGCCAAATGATCTCAGGCTGAAGCAAAGAATAGGCAGATGACAAGGGAAATGCTGTGGGCTACAGTTTTGGGAAAACGTTTTTTGAGGTGGTCTGCAAGAATCGCTCCAACTCGCGAATGAAAGGACTTACAAAAACGGCAGACATACCAAAATATAGCTCTTGAATTGGCCTTTCAGATGAGCTGTGTCCCATCTTTCTCTGCCTCTTAAGACGGAAGTTATTATCGATTGAATTTTGTGTAAATTTAGGTTGGACACCCTGTACAAAAGGTGTCAGTTTGCTTTTTCACAGGAATGACTGCAAAGTGTAATGATGAGTGTCACCTGTCGTCTCCATAATGTGCCCTGTCAATTTTATACATTTTCCTGTCCAGGCTGCCTACCTACCAACACTAAACAAGAAGCATAAAGGAAGGTAGACAGCACAGCCAGGCTATCGCAGTCATATACCGCAAGACAAAATAATGATCACAGATCAAAAGAGTCAGCGTTGCCATAGCCATGCTGCATGCCGCATTTTTCAGCAAATTTGAACTAATTTGCGTGTAATTGCGTTAGCTCGGGCTATTGTAGCTGTAGCAGATGCAGTACTGTACCAACGTACGTACGCACGCAGTGTAGCTTGGTTGGTATTTACGAAACGGAACTCGATATAATCTGACTTGCATCTTCTTCGAGTATCATATCAGCTTGCAAAATAAATTACCCCTAATCAAACTTTGTGACGCACACGCAAGACAGCTACCTATCTGCCAATAACTTGCAAATCATGCATAAATAAATAATAAGCGTTTGCAATCATTCATTCATAGGCCAACACTTTTGCAACTCACCCAGTTCGACTAAGTCTGTCTGTAACTCGCGCTTGGGCTGGGAAACAATGAAGACCCCCAAAAGATAAACTGAACCTAAAAAAAATCGTTCCAAAATAATGGTCAGTTCCTTCCCGCTCCTCTGCATCCCCTGCCTCACTCTTATCCATTATCCAATCCTGATCCACTCAGCAACATGCGCAGGCAGTGAGTTGGATATAGGCGGCATCTGCTACTATTACGATTCCACCCTGGTAGCTTGGGCAGACGCCTTTGCTGAATGCAGGGCATCTGGTGGAGTCTTGGCAAACGTGATGGAGCAGGCCACATGGGACGCCCTGGAGGGCTGGGCCACGTCCCCACCCGACCGCTGCTGGGTAGGGACCAGAGGAGAAGCTTCGCCAAATATGCACCTGGGTAAAGATGCTTGGCTGAGGCTTAGCCTAGGCTTGGGCTTGGGCTTAGGCTAAGCTTAGGCTTAGGGTTAGCTTTGCTTGGTTTTGGCCTTACTAGGCTGAGGCGTAGGCTTTGGCTTAGGCTAGGTTTGGGCTTTTGGCTTAGACTTTGGCATTGGCTTGGGCTTATGTTGGCTTTGTCTTTGTTTAGGCTGAGGCTTAGGCTTAGCTTAGGCTTGGGCTTGGGCTTAGGCTAGGCTTAGGCTTAGGGTTAGCTTTGCTTGGTTTTGGCCTTAGGCTGAGGCGTAGGCTTTGGCTTAGGCTAGGTTTGGGCTTTTGGCGTAGACTTTGGCATTGGCTTGGGCTTATGTTGGCTTTGTCTTTGTTTTAATAGGCTTAGGCTAGGCTTAGGCTTAGGCTTAGGCTTAGGCTTAGGCTTAGGCTTAGGCTTAGGCTTAGGCTTAGGCTTAGGCTTAGGCTGAGGCTTAGGCTTAGGCTTAGGCTTAGGCTTAGGCTTAGGCTTAGGCTTAGGCTTAGGCTTAGGCTTAGGCTTAGGCTTAGGCCTAGGCTTAGGCTTAGGCTTAGGCTTAGGCTTAGGCTTAGGCTTAGGCTTAGGCTTAGGCTTTGTCTTGGTCTTGGCCTTAGGTTGAAGCAGAGACTTGGGCTTAGGCTTGGGCTTGGTATTAGCTTAGGCTTAGGCTTAGGTTTAGGTTTAGGCTGGTCGGCCTTGAGGCAGAGCCTTAGGCTTAGGCTTGGGCTTCCTTGGACATGAGTTTGGGCTTGGGCTTAGGCAGGTCTTCGCTTTGTTTAGCAATGCATATGCATTCCTATATTACCGTAGTACTTGTACAGCTTTCCTGTTCCAGATCTGGATCAATATTCCTGCAGCACTGTTCCACCTGGTACCATCAGCTCCTGGGCTTCCATCATAAAAGTGGAGTCCGCAAGTGAGACTCATCGAACCATTAAGCAAGATTTCTCCAAGTACGAGTACAAGGACCCCACCGACCCCTACTGCTCAATCTGCATGAAGAGCCCAGTGTGCAGCACTTCGTGTTTAAATGGCGGCGTCTGCTATCGACATTCCACTGGCACGGAGTACTGCTCGTGTCCTCTGGGGTACTGGGGCAACACGTGTGAAAATGTTGGAGTTTGCGGTATGCTATCCATAGGGTCCTAGGGTATATGTGGTAAACCCGGACAATGCCGCTTCAGCAAAATGATGAACATGGTACGGTACGACGTAACTCATTTGCAAGGGGAGAGTTCAAGGAATCAGTTGGTAGAAAACTTGTCTCAATTGGTCGTATGGCTGCTGAGATATACGTAGGTACTAAGGTATCCGGGTTTACCCCGTGCCTGGGTTTACCCCACAGTACCCTACTATACAGTTTTTGGCTGAACATCAAGAACCGAGGCGCACATGCATGCACACGCGGTGCGGTGACTCCTTCCTTTGCATACTGTATGTATCATGCTTACTATTTCTTCCTAGATGAAGAAGACCACTGTGAAAACCATCTTGGAGGCGCCTACTCCCCAATCTATCCCGGCCACTGCTACGTCTCATTCAGTGGTCCAAAGCAGAGCTGGTATGACGCCCAAGACTACTGCCATAGCCGCGCCCAAAGTGTTGGAGCGGCAATAGGCCGATTGGCCCACATCACATCTCAAGCAATTCATGACAAGATTTTCCCAGACCTTGGCGTTAAGGACGTATGGGTTGGAGCGAGGACCACTGGACTGACAGCTGGCAACTTTATCGCCAGTCAGTGGCTGTGGTACGAGGACAAGAATACGGCAACAGCCATGGACATGACTGGGGCATCTGACGATCCAGTTGACAGCTGGACTATGGATGAGCACGTTTCTAATGTGGCCTGCATGCAGATTAAGACTGACCCCGGCGGAGAATACAAGAGCAAAGATTGTCTCTCCAGTCTGAAGTTTGTCTGCGAATACCTCTACCCTACAGGTGAGTCTTTTGCGGGGTGAGAAAATTGATAATTGGTGACAGTCAGTCGGTACGAAATTTTGTTACAGAGCCACCCACCACTACAACTTCCACCACCACAACAACAACTACTACAACAACGACCACTACCACCACCACAACAACAACTACAACAACAACGACCACTACCCCCACTACCACTACTACAACAACCACCACTACTACATCCACAACTACTACTACGACAACAACTACTACGACAACAACTACAACTACAACGACCACTACTACAACTACAACTACTACTACAACCACCACTACCACATCCACAACTACGACCACAACAACTACAACGACTACAACTAAAACAACAACTACAAGTACAACTACAACAACCACTTCCACTACATCCACAACAACGACCACTGCTACAACTACGACCACAACCACCACAACGACTACAACTACAACAACATCCACAAGTACTACTACCACGTCCACAACTACAACCACCACCACATCTACGTCTACAACAACAACCACAACCACCACAATGACCACAACTACAACAACATCCACTACTACTACCACTACCACAACTATGGCTACCACTACAACGAGAACTACAACTACCACTGCCACAACTACGGCTACAACTATAATGTTAATTACCACTACCACAACTACGACTACAACCACAATGACAACGACAATGACAACGACAACGACAACTACGACAGCAACCTCAACGACTGCAACTACAACTCTTATCACAACTACAACCACCACCGCTACAACTACTGCAACAGAACTTTTCACTACTTCAGCAACTGGTTCTGCTGGTAAGGTTTTCTTCTTCTAGGTACTATGACATGCTATGTAGGATTGTGCTCATACATTAATTAGTAATTATTTGATGCCCCTCATTCTGGAGTCCCCAGCTATTAAAAAGTTGCTGCATGCAGGACACGTTTGCAATGTTTTCATCCAAAGATATTTTGCAAATAAATGATGCCTTTCGAGCAACATGCGGGTCAATGTTCGTTATACCCGCTGCGCAGGGGGGGGGGGGGGGGTGTGTTATCTTCCAATTTGGTAAGCAAAGTAGCACACAGAGGGCATGGAAGATAATGGAGATGGCATAAGTTGTTCAATCATCAATGCAAGACTCTTTAGCGCTAGGCAATAGTAGAGTATGTAAATTGTAATCAACAATAGCAGTCAAGCGACAAAGCAATCAAAGCATAAATAAATAATGGGCCTGTTACTCGGTTGTTGATTTAATAGGGCTTAAGATCTCATGGAGAAGAAATTAGTGTCAGTCAAGAAGCTGCAAGCAAGCTGCCTGTTCTTCTCGCTTGTTGCTAAGACTCTGCTTTGGTTGGAAAAAATGGCTTTCCAAATGGCAGAAGTTCCAAAACAGATAGGTAGAAGAAAGAGCAGTAAATCATGATTCTAATCTCAATCTCCACTCAAATCATCTCTTGTCTGCTAATCATTTTGCTCAATTATCCCAAACTGACACAGTCTGCATGCATTGTCGGCATGCTTGATATTGGTGGAACCTGTTACTTCTATGATTCAACCTTGGTCAAGTGGAGGGATGCCTTTGCGGAGTGTAGAAGCTCGGGTGGGGTGTTAGCTAATGTGATGGAGCTGGCCACATTTAACGCTCTTGCCAACTGGACAATAGGTCTACCAGCTGATCGCTGCTGGGTTGGTACCAGAGGTCCATCAGTGCCAAACATGCATCTCGGTATGAGGGGGTATACTGTATGGTTTGGTATTGGTAGATGTACTGTATGTATGGTACATTGACCATGATACTCATACATTCAAAACGATGAGCAATGCCTTTTTGCCACAACTGTTTGTTCAGATCTTGACCCCTTCTCCTGCAACACTGTTGCCCCGGGAACAGTCAGTGAGTGGGCTGATATAAAAATTGAAGCTGCAGGTGATACTCATCGAACAATAAAAGACGATTTCAACAAATATGAGTACAAGGATCCCAATGAGCTGTATTGCTCCCTATGCATGCGCAGCCCACTGTGCAGCAAGGGATGCCTGAATGGTGGTGTGTGCTATCGTCACTCCACCAGCACGGAGTACTGCTCCTGCCCCGGCGGGTACTGGGGAACCATGTGTGAAAATGCTGGAGTGTGTGGGAATAGTAAGCAAGCATAAAGTTTACTCATTTCTCATAGCGAAAGTTTATTTGCTGAATAATTGAAAAGTATCTTTCACAACTGATGGTGACAGGTGATACGTACTAGGAATTTGAGATACTAATTCACACACTCAGAGATGTTTCCCCATTCTGCAGATAAGCAAAACCACTGTGAAACTCACATGGGAGGTGTGTACTCCTCTGCTGACGATGGTCATTGCTATGTCGCATTTACCAGTCCTGAGCACACCTGGTATGATGCCCAAGACTTCTGCCATGCTGAAGCTCAAGCAGTTGGGGCTGCAAGTGGCCGTCTGGCTCACATCACCTCCAAAGCCATACATGATATGCTCTTTCCTGCTCTGGATGAAAAAGATTTATGGATAGGAGCAAGAGCCTCGAGTATGACCCCTGAGTATCTGATCCATAGTGAATGGCGATGGTATGCTGATAAGGACACGGCAACAGCCATGGATCTTTCCGGAAGTTCCAATGATTCCATAGTGGATTGGGACATGGGAGGTCACGTTGAAAATGTGTCATGCATGCAGATCGCAGCAGTAGAAGGAGGGTTGTATGAGAGCAAAGATTGTTTGGATGTGAAAAAGTTCATATGCGAGTACCTGTATCTAGCAGGTGAGTTGATTTATGCCAGCTATGTACATAGTGTACTAACTAATAACAATAATATTGATTTTGATTATCTTCATCTGACACAGCTGTTTTTCTAATTCATTGCTTTCTTTTGCTTACTCTTTTTTACAGTGCCAACTACAAGTACCATTACAACTACCAGTACTACTACCACTTTTACAACTACAACAGCTACAACTAGTATATCTACAACTACAATAACTTCTACAACTACAACCTCAACAACTACAACTACATCGTCAACAACAAGCATGACTACTACAACTACAACAGCAATGGCAACAACGACAACCACCGTGACAACATCCACTACAACAACTACAACTAGTATCTCTACAACTACAATAACTTCTACAACTACAACCTCAACAACTACAACTGCAACAGCAATGGCAACAACAACATCAACCGCAACAACCACCATGACAACATCAACCACAACAACTACAACTACTAGTGGTACATCTACAACACCTTGCCCTTCTGTACCTGGTCTTGGTGAAAGTACCTGCGCTGATTTCAATGGCTACTGGTTCAATCAGAGTTTGAGCTGTTTCATGAATTTTGATTTTCCACAGGAATCCATTCCTGCTTTTGGTTTTTGTGGACCTTTTGCATTTCCTGGAGCAGTAGGTAGGCTAGCTATCATAGATGAGCAGCAGATACTGGATGAACTTCCTGTTAGCCTGGACCTGGCTAATAAATCCTATTGGGTGGCATTGTCCAAGCTTCCAACTCCTCCATGGAAATGGTGGAGTAGCAACCCACTGGGAATTCACAGTTTGTTCACAACACTTGTGAATGGGCAGCTGAGTGTGAATGACCCTACGCAAAATTATGCCTACCTGGACTACAGTTTGGCACCAAATGTTTACCAATCTGATCGGGCTAATCAGAGCCACTTTGTGCTGTGCGAGTTTTTAACTGGTAAGTAAATTAGCTTAGGTACCATAGGCTACATAGTGTTGACACTTGTTTTTGCTGGTAAAAGATGCCGTGGTATATGGTAATGATGTTTGGTATAGAATGCATGCTTCCATTACCAACGACAACATCAACAACTTCAACAACGACTACAACAACAACAACTTCAACATCTACGATGACTACAACAGCAACTTCAACTGCAACAACAGTAGCAACTACTACACCAACTGATGTAGCCACAGCAACACCTACTGCTAGATCAACGACCACAAGGACGACTACAACTACAACTACAAGCACAACTACAAGCACGATTACAAGCACAAGTACGAGCACGACTACAAGTACAACTACAAGCACAAGTACAAGCACAACTACAAGCACGACTACTTCCACCACCACAACCACAAGCACCACCACAAAAACAACAACAACAACAACAACAACTACTACTACTACTACTACTACTACTACTACTACTACTACTACTACTACTACTACGACTACTACTACTACTACTACTACTACTACTACTACTACCACCACCACCACTACTACTACTACTACTACTACTACTACTACTACTACTACTACTACTACTACTACTACTACTACTACTACTACTACTACTACTACTACTACTACTACTACTACTACTACTACTACTACCACCACAACAACAACAACAACAACAACAACAACAACAACAACAACTACTACTACTACTACTACTACTACTACTACTACTACTACTACTACTACTACTACTACTACTACTACTACTACTACTACTACACCAACAACAACAACTCCTACAACTACAAGTACAACCACATCTACTAGTTCTACAGCCTCAACCACTACCACATCCACTACAACCAGTACTTCTGCTATGACAACTTTGACTTCTACAATCCCTACCATAATGCCATCAACATCAACCAGCACAACAGTGCCAGGCACATCATCCACAAAACCCGCTACAATGCCTATGACAACTATTCAAGCAAAAGGTTGTGTGTTTTCATGGACTGAATGGACCAACTGTGATGTAACATGTGGAGATGGAGGCAAGAGGATTAGAAACCTAACAATCCTGGAATCACCAACTGGCACTGGAGCCGCATGTCCAAATGTGACTGAAGTTAAAAGTTGTGTTGTTGAAAACAAGCCGTGTCCCATCAGTTTTCCAGGGTCAGATTGCAAGTTCAGCTGGACCCAGTGGACAGAATGTAGTGTCACATGTGGCCTGGGCAAGCAGTACAGGGAAGATATTATCAAAGTGGAAGCAAATGGAAATGGCAAACCATGTGATTTCAATGAATTTGACAAGGTGAAAGTGTGTCAGATTGTCCCCTGCCCCATAGACTGTTCGTTCCAGTGGAATGATTGGAGCTTTTGCACCAAGTCCTGTGGTGTCGATGGTGTCAGATTTCGCACACTCACAGTGAAGATTCAGCCAAAATTTGGTGGAGTTCTTTGCCCATCTGCCATGGAAGCAACATGCAATAATGTCACATGTCCCCCAGAACCTACTGGGTCTACAGAGGAAGTTACCACAACCACAACTATACCATCATCAACTACAACAACATTTTTCACCACCACCCCTGAATGGCCACTTGATGAAGTGCAGGAAGTTGTAGTCACTGCAATTCAAACTCTTGGCTGTACTTTCATCCTCATCACTTTGGCAGTGACCATCCTTATTTTCTTGCTGCTAAGGTACCTGCGTAATGTAGGTATGAAAAACCAGTGTAGTGGTGTCAAAGTAAACAAAGATGGAAACTCAATGTTTTGCTTCAGAGATTTTTCCCATGAGAGATGCCTGCACATGCAAATGGAGATTGCATTATTCATTGCACATGTTCTTATCCTGACAATGAGGGACAAGACAGAAATGAAGGTTGGTTGTTTTGTTCTGCCTGTACTATTGGGCAAACTTGCCATAACATGACACTGTTTACAGCTGGGCTGCAAGTTGACAGCAATGGGGTTGCAGTACTTCTTCACAGCTTCATTCGCCTTCATGGCACTAGAGGCAATCCAAGCCTACTGCATGTCAACAAATGTCATCTCATCAGGTGGCTATTTTCGACGTTTGCAAAATGCTGTGATTGGTTGGTCTTTTCCAGCGGTAACCACTGGAATAACTGCAATGATCAAGCATAATGAGCTAACCTCCTTTTGGTCGTAAGTTCACCATTATGTCTTTCCTGCTGCTATTTTGTATTTAAAGTTGTGCTTGTGGTAAGCAATTACTCTGCTTCACATTGAAAAATTATTTCTACTCTCCTTTGTAGATGTTGGGTCAACCTGGGTAGTTCAGTTGCGATGGCCACATTTGTCCCCATTGGATTTTTGTCAGCTGTTACCATTGTTACAGTGGAAGCTGCTGGCATGGGAAATTACTCAAAACTACCAGCAACATCCAAGATGCAATCTACAGCAGCAATGTATGCTAGATTGAACTGCTTCTGCACATAGGCCTACATCATGCAACACTTGCACTTACTACTGAACATGAAAAGATGTATACAATAAGTGTAGCACATCTTTCACATTGAGGAGTTTTCCTTTTTGACACACTGATCCTTTTCTACTATTCTTAGGGCCAATTCCAAGGGACTGTTGGTGGTCCTGCCACTCAGTGTTGGCTCATGGTTTTTTGGTCTATTTGCACTCTTCTATGCTAATGTGGCTCTGTATGGAATCGTTTCAACTCTGAACGCAGCTTTAGGAATTTCAGTCTTCATTTTCCACACCTTGGGAAATCCAAAGGTAACCATTTTCTTGCCTATATATACATAGAGCTGAGAAAATGCAGAGGTTGTGTGAACTGCATAGACATTTCATGCAATTTTGTGGTGTGAAGCCGCGACTTTAGTACAATCTCTCATCGGATTTGGCCAGCTGATACAATCAAACGTTATGCACTGGCGATGTCAAGCAAAAGCCAGCGTTTATTGAGCAAATTCCCGTCCAGCGTAATAAATAAAGTGTCGTTCAAGCACTGCATCGAACATTCTGTTCTGTACACACTACAAGGGTTTTGCTTGACATGCGCCAGACACGATCCAACACACCATGTGAATTTTCTTTCAGGTTCACAAAATTTTCCAAAGACTGTGCTGCAAAGGCTCAGCATAATGAAGAAAATTGGCCAAACAAACATTGATGATGGTGTTCAAGAAGAGAATGCCAAAGGAACAAGCATTTTGAAGAATCAAATAGTAGCAAGCATTCCAATTATGCAATGGTAGTTGCTTTACCTGGATAATTTAGATATGTGAAAGGCAACAAAGTTTCAACAACAGTGACATAGTCATCTGTTCTTTCACATCACACAACACACGAACAATAATTGTATGTATCAGCACGGCATGCAACAATATTTTCATTATTGACTAATGACACCGCGTGTCTTGCATGGTGTGAAGTAAGAAATTTGTACCGATTAGAAGATACTGTGTCCCTGTGTCCCTGTGTCCCTGTGTCCCTAGACTGTGTCCCTGTGTCCCTGGACTGTGTCCCTACCCCACACCGTAGACACCTTGTGTGTCGCGCTGGACGGTCGCTATGTGGCATTTCTTGTTTACAATTTGTAAACAAGAAATGCAAAAAAGGGGCTACGTGGCATTTTTTGACATAATCATTTACAGAAATAGCAAAGAGTGTGTTTTTTCACATGTTTGTTACCAAAATTTATCACCAAATTCCAAACCTTTTCACTTTGCCTGAATCAAATGGGTGCAGGGACACAGTAGCGACGCAAGGACACGTTATCTTCTAATCTAATCATGTTTGTTATGTTAACATGTTTGTTACCAAAATTTATCACCAAATTCCAAACCTTTTCACTTTGCCTGAATTAAGCCAAACTTTCTGGGAGCTGTGCAATCTTCGTGGACAGGGTCAATTTTCACCGGGTGGGGTCAATGCAGGAATCAATACCCTAGGTGTTGCTCTTCCTGAAACAAAAAACCCCATCCGAAAATTCGCCCTGTGTGGCGAGCTAGACACGTTCAAAGTTGGCCAGGTCGCAAAATCACGGATTTTGACCCTTTCCACAAGATATTTCCGGTTCCAGTGGAGCTATCCGGCTGATTTTTTGTGTACACGTAGCCCCCATGGGACCCTACCTGCATGCAAAATTTCAGCCCTCTACGCCTCTTGGAACATAAGTTAGGGCGTTTCAAAGTTCGAAAATTACGGTAGCGGGATTCGCGATTTCGCAGGAATATGTGAATAGCACATCCTGTTGTGAATCGGCCGCTCTAATTTTTCGCTCAGTTTTTAGGGACGACCTTACTCTATGTAAACATGGAAAAAACAAAAATTCCATAGTGGTCCGAGCTCGAGCTAGAGGGGCCTGAATACCGTAATGTAGGCAGAGAAAAGGGTCAATTTCTACGTAGAGAGCGCGACGCGACGTCGGTCATGTCCATACGTCAAACGTACGCTGGCGCGTTCACCAGACATCCGTCACGTCCGTCAAATCCGTAACGGACGTATCTAGGAATACATGGCACACCGCAAACAACCGTGTACTCCTAGATACGTTTTACGGATTTGACGGATGGACGGACGTGACAGACGCCTGGTTAACGCGCCATGCGTCTGTCCGTCTGGCATATCTAGGAGTACTTGACACAACCAGGTACTCCTGGATACGCCGGACGTATGCACATCAGACGTATGTCGTCATGTGAACGCGGCATCACTGTACAGCTCCCTATATCATACATAAACATGCTAGGAATGTACGTACGTACTTGCGTTTTCGCACAAAGCCGGGATTCCAGTATGGGCAGGCATGTCGAGT
Source organism: Epsilonema sp. ZAB3_2 (assembly GCA_030247985.1). Taxonomy (NCBI): domain Eukaryota; kingdom Metazoa; phylum Nematoda; class Chromadorea; order Desmodorida; family Epsilonematidae; genus Epsilonema; species Epsilonema sp. ZAB3_2. The sequence goes on from JASAMW010007778.1 coordinate 49,274, forward strand.
ACTAATACTGATGGCTGTGCGTAAAAGCAAGTTCGCTTGCTTGGCCCCTTGTTCTTGGCCATCGTAAAACAGTCCACAATCCATGTAAAAATAGCAATTGCGTTGCATACTTACCTTGCCGCCGACGCATGAAAACTGCTGCCGATTAGAATGTTGATCCACAGATGGCATAATTGAAACGCTGAGCGTGCGAAATACGGCATCTACAGGGCCGAATAAGCACAGAGCAGGGGCCAGGGGCGTGAAAACTGGGCAAATAGCACGTCGTATGCAGTCATTTCAGGCAATGAACGAGGAAGGAAGCTGCGAAGAACGCAGGAATAACGCAACTGCTGCGTACATTGGCTCAAGCACGTCAATGACTAATAAAAACATGACAAAAGCCCGTTGAATGCATTTTCAGGCGCAAGAATGCTGACAGAAGTTGTTGTTTCCGGTTGATCTCGTGAAAAAGTCCCCATGAGATGGCGTATGATACGGGAAATTTGAAAGCGAGCACCCGAAACGTGACCGACGTCGCGTCGCGCTCTCTACATAGAAATTGACCCTTTTCTTTGCCTACATTACGGTATTCAGGCCCCTCTAGCTCGAGCTCGGACCACTATGGAATTTTTGTTTTTTCCATGTTTACATAGAGTAAGGTCGTCCCTAAAAACTGAGCGAAAAATTAGAGCGGCCGATTCACTACATGATGCGCTATTCACATATTCCTGCGAAATCGCGAATCCCGCTACCGTAATTTTCGAACTTTGAAACGCCCTAACTTATGTTCCAAGAGGCGTAGAGGGCTGAAATTTTGCATGCAGGTAGGGTCCCATGGGGGCTACGTGTACACAAAAAATCAGCCGGATAGCTCCACTGGAACCGGAAATATCGTGTGGAAAGGGTCAAAATCCGTGATTTTGCGACCTGGCCAACTTTGAACGTGTCTAGCTCGCCACACAGGGCGAATTTTCGGATGGGGTTTTTTGTTTCAGGAAGAGCAACACCTAGGGTATTGATTCCTGCATTCGCCCCACCCGGTGAAAATTGACCCTGTCCGGCCCTCTATACTCAGACTCTCACACGACTCAGACATTCTGCCTTAAATGGGTGCAGGGACACAGTAGCGACGCAAGGACACGTTATCTTCTAATCGGTTCACAAATCACGGTATGTATCCCGAGGCATATGATACGTAACGTGCATGAATGTGCGTGGAAAAGAAAGATATTGATTGACGGCTTTTGCTGTGCTTTTTCGTGCATCTGCTGAGAGATGGTCAACCGTTGGCGTCTCATCGGCTGCAAATCTTCCGCCATTCCATTGACGCATTCATCCTACCCTCCTCTTCTCGTCTACAGTACCCTGCTCGGCTTCCCTTCTCGGTGCAGGGACACAGTAGCGACACAGGATAGGTCAGGACATAGTGCATCTGACACTATTTATCTAGTATCAGCGCCAATCTGTTTAAGCATCTCAGCAGCGATGTCTTCAGCTGTGTTTTCATCCAGCATAGTCATGAAGGCCATGGTATGAACTCCAGTCCACCCGAAAATAGTTTTGAAATTGTTGGGCGTATAGGTGTAGCAAAGGGCTTGGCCGGCGGAGGAGGCTTGGGTGACGGAGGAGGCTTGGGTGACGGAGGAGGCTTGGCCGGCGGAGGAGGCATGGGCGGCGGAGGAGGCATGGGCGGTGGAGGAGGCAGCGGAGGCGGCAGATGCGGCGGCGGCGGCGGTCTTGCTCCCAGGGGACGCTCTCGAATGTAAGATCATTATCTGTGCCTCTTTTGTTTTGTCTTTCTTCAACAACCCTGATAGGTACATGGAGGGCAAACTTTGCGTATGTAGTATGTTTCGTTTGTTGTAGATATCATGGATATAGTGGGCCCCATTTTGGACAACCGCCTGCCGCCGGCATACAAGGACGTGCGGCCGCCGACAGAAGACGGTGAGAAGCTGCCATGGACAGCTCAGGTGAGCAACGTCGTGCCCACGCGGTACGCGAACGCGGCAGCGGCGGGTGACATTCTCATCCGCCAGGTGATCGCGGCCACGCGGGCAGTGGATATGGCGTTGGTGGAGACGCACCAAGTCCTGGACGCCATCGAGCTCAATCCTGAGGCTCCAGGTTATTTGCCTCTCTGTTCGAAGCTGTGCATGCGTGAACGGGTTACTGTATGTACGGTACGTACCTACAATTATTTTTTGCTTATAGGAGTGGCGCGTCTCAAGCTGGTGGCGAACACCCTCAAAGGCGCTACCGGCCTCGCCCGGGCCGTTTTAGATACGGCGGAGAAAATCGGCAAGGAGGAGCTGGAGCGACAGCAGCTGCGGCCGTAGCTCTCGTTTGCAATGTACGGTACCTACCAAGAACATACCGATCCCAGTATAGAGAAGAATGGCCTATATGTAGTGACCATTCTTCTCTATACAGGCATTATATATTTTTGGGGATATGGTCCTTCTGTACTTGCATGATGTCTGTTCTATGTACGTTTGTTATGTTTTCTGCTTGAACAAAAGCGCTGCATACAAATGTCTAGTGTAATGTACATAAGTAGTACACGAACGAACACGTCTTGTGTGTGCATACGTATACGTACTCATTGTGTATCATCATTATAGCACATGTCATACACCTGTATGGTGATCATTATGTTGTCTCAAGGGCAGGAATAGGCTGATAAAGAAGCTCATAATTATGTACATATGTAGCCGCATCATCTTCCAAGCTTGCACAGTCCACTATGGGCTATATCGCACTTTGGCAAATCGTTCTTCGATATCTGCTGAACAACTACGATGATTGTTCGCACCCAAAATCTTCATCTCAACCTCCTCCAAGTTATGGAATAATCCGTTGTCAGATGCAGCGACAGCGACATCGTCTCGCTCATCTACTCCGCCTTCTCGCTCATCTGCTCCATCGTCTCGCTCATCTGCTCTGTCGTTTCGCTCATGTGCTCCGGCAGCCCGCTCATCATCTCCATTTATCTCGACCGCAGCAGCGGCTAAAGGCTAAACGTCGATTTTGAGTTTCGAGATTCAAACCGTCGCAATTTCCGAAGTATGTGGACCAGATAGTTGAAATTTTGTACACATCTTATTTGAAGCCTTGACTACAAAATAAAAAAAAACTGCATGAAAATCTCAAGTGTCGTTCCAGAGTTACATGCACGGAAAGGTGGCCGGTTTATTTCGGGACACTCTGTACATTCTTGTAGCGCTACAGCAGGCATCATTGTGTGAATGTACATATGTATTCTTGTGCTCAGAGAGTGACGCCAGCTCCAGAGACACCAACAAGGGTGTCACTGCAGTTCCAGGGCCGACAGTTGGTGAAAAGTGAAAAATCACAACTACGTCTAACCGCAAAGAACGACAGGCGCAATCAGATGCAGGAATATGTCATTAGTGGTCGCTAACTGTGATTCATGACGCAATCCATGTGCGGGTATTCTTTGCTGTGTACTGTAGAGTGCTGAGTACTAGTCTAGTGTATGAGATAGGTCAATACTGCCGTGTCGCGTACAGGTACTGCTTGTGAGATGCGAAGAGACACAGAATAAGAGGAAAAGCTTTATTCAGTAAACTTATCTTTATTCCGTCGTTCCGTCCGAAACAAGCCAACACTTGAAAACACAAACCAGACCGAAGCGCAGCTCCAAAGTCAAGTCCAAGAGATTATCGCTCGAAACCCTAATCTTCGAAGATCTTGAAGCATGGACGACGAGTCTTCTAAACGCCGCAGTGACGACCAAACTACCAACGCCGTTGTACGTACGCAATCAAGCATGACGCAACTGCAGATATGGATACGAACCCCTAATGACGGTCCCTCTTCTTATGACAAACTACCATCGCTGACTGCTCGTAATGCCCACATGCACGGTTACCACTGCCAACTCCAGTTCTAATCCTCGCTGCACGACTCCATCGAACGCCCGATTGCCGTTATTGCCACTTCACTACCGTAACCCATAACACCATAGAGCCTTTACTGCCACAATTACCACATCCTCCCAAACAACTCTTGAGCTTTTGCACCAAAAGCAACTGCCGCCGCCACATCCTCCCAAACAACTCTTGAGCTTTTGCATCAAAAGCAACTGCCGCCGCCACATCCTCCCCAACAACTCTTGACATCCGCCTATCATCCCCAACGACAACGACATAAGCCACACACCTCCGGCCGCGTCTCAAGCCAGCCGACTCTCCAGTCCCGTAGCCGATGCCGACTGTGGCCCCAAGCCCAGACGTCCACACCATACTGCCGTTACTGACGTCACACGGCAAAACGACCCCTTGATTCCTCCCGAGCACTTGCACACCATTATCACACCACCTTCCTTTCCGTCCATCTGCTGTCAAACGCATCAATCCCACTACGACCTCGACCCGAGCTGTGCTGACCATTGTCTGCTGCAGCTCCACCGCATTACCACCTGGCATGGAGTCGATCCCCAGTAGGTCCGATGCTCCCAACAACCGATGAACCACTCAGATCGCCACGTCCTCGACCGGTCGACCTGTACACACCAGGGCCGCGTTCCAGCTGAACCTGGTTCCCCAACACCAAGCCTGCACCAGAATCACCACCAGCTTTCGTTCAACGCTCCAACCCAACATTCTCTCACAAACAAGGGGCCCCTTGCATAAAACCTCGAGAAACCAAACCAGCCATTTTGCCGTGAAACCGTAACCAGCTTGCCGCATCCGCCGAATAAGCCACAGCCAACTTCCTCCACGGAACCCGAACGCAGGCCAACATAAGCCGCAGCCGTTCAGTTTAATGACCAGTTTACGCGTAACTATTACATCCAACCTTTCAACTATCTACTGATCAACCACAAAACCAACCCACAAAACATCAAAACCAACATTACGAATAATTATAAAGGTACCGTAATAAATGTACGTATTATGCGTTATTATCAATAAATAAATAATTATTCACCACGCCTCTTGCTCTGAGCTGTACTCGTCCGCATGTTGATTTGATGGCCGCCTCGTATTGCTGTAACTTGTCGTACGTATCTTTATGCATGCACATGAATTGATTATACATTTTACTGTTTGCCTTGAATGAAAATAAATATTTTAATTACGCCGTCTAATTGCACCAACCAAACACCCGTTGTAATCACACCAAAAAGCTGACTCGTAGTACCGCCGTAACACATACCGTATGTACGTAGAATTAACTCTGCAGCACCACATACCCCTGGCAGTAGTTAGTAGGAGATTAGTACACAACTAGCCGTACAGTTGACCAACAAAAAGAACCTGAGCTCGTATTACACTTATTACCCGCATACATATCCAACTCACAGCCGAACCATACATAACACACTACTGTTTCGGGAACAACAAAAACTCCTGTCCGCCCATATTCACCACTGATCCTCCTCCACCCCCAGCCGCCCCCGCTCCTCCATCGCCACCGTCGCGAAACTGGCAATTCCAAGCCGAATGGCCGAACCCGCCGCACAGCTGGCACTTCATAGCCGCAGCACCGCCCGTCGTATTCCCACCGAAGCCGCCGCGTCCACCACGGAAACCGCCACGCCCCCGAAAGCCGCCGCGTCCCCGGTACACGCCGCCACCGTACTGCGTCTGCTGGTAGAAGTTCGCAAACTGCCCGTCATCTCCGCCACCTCCTGTCGGCTGGACTATCACCACTCGCCCCTGTGCCGCCGCCGTGGTCGTCTGCTGCTGTTGCGCTGCCGCCACCTGATTCGTCGCCGCCACATCCTGTCCACCCACTGCCGTCCGTTGCACTCGGCCCGCCGCACCGCCGCCGAAGGTCGTACACTGCCGAGCAAAATGTCCGAATCCTTGACAGTTGCGACATTCCTCGCCTCTCCAAGCGGTTCCGTATGCCGACGCGCAGTCGCGGACAAAGTGGCCCCATCCGTCGCAGCGCAGACACCTGTTTCGGCCGGCTCCCCACTCCCTCCTCCCGTCTCTTCCCTCCTCCTCCCGTCTGCTTCCTCGGCTGTCGTCTCGCTCGCCTCGTCGCTCATTCCGCTCCTCCCTTTCTCTTTCGCGGCTTCTACTGTCATCCCGATGTTCCACTCGCCTGGCGCCTCTCTCCTCTTCTTCCCGTCTTCCCCTCTGCTGCTGTTGTTCTTCTCTCCTTCCTCCACCTTCTTCCCGCCTCGCACCTTGCTGCTGCTGGCGCTGTCTTCCGGTCGCCGCCCTCAACCCGTCAATCTCTCCCTGTAGAATACGCAGTTCTCCTCTGGCAGCTTGCAGCTCCACCGAGAGATCAGTCGTTCTTCCTTGCGCCGCACGCACCTCCCGTTGCAAACGCAGATTCTCCCGGCGCAGACGACGCATCTCCAGGCGCTGCTGACAGACGTCCCGGTGTAATCTCTTCTCCGCCGCAGTCGCCGCCGTCGCCAGCTGCTCTTTCAAATACGCCTTCTCCTCCAGCTCCGCATCCTCGCTGTCGTCACTCACTGATAGCGTCTCTTCCGCCCCCGCTCCTTTCTTCCCCGCCTCGTCTTTCTTCTCCTCGTCTCCTTCCTTCCCCTTCCCCTCCTCATTCTGCCCATCCTTGGCCGCCGAGTCCGCCTGAAAACACACCACGCTGCCGTTTTCCGCCGTACTGTATGTACGTACGTACTGTACGCACATCCGTACCCACAGTGTATACACTCTCCCCGCTGTGCATTACATACTGCACATTCATCTCCATTCTTGATGTCGTTATCCCACTTTAGCGCTACTCCCCACTTCACTCGCTCACCCAACCCTCTCCTCGCTAAACCATTGGCCGTCACCACTCAAGTCGAAGACCCGCCGTCATGTGTTAGAGTAGACCTGGAGCCGCTTGTCCACAAACATACACAATATACTACCGCTACAACAAGAAAAACAAAACACTACAGCCGCCACCGTAGAATACACCGCAGCTGCAACCGATAGAATACACACCGGAATAAATATTCCCCAATCTGTTTGTCCAACAACCAGCAACAACAACAAAGAACAATACTGTAGCGTACATACCCAACAACACACATGGCCAGCCGCAGCGCCGGTTACCCTCCAGCCGCCATGTACACCACCCCACTGTGTACCTACCTACCCAGCACTCAACCCACAACATAGTACCACACAACTCCGACTGTCCAAGAATGTAACATCCAATACAGTACATACCACAAACACCAACGACACAGCCAGCCGAAGCGCCGGTAACCCTCCAGCTGCCGCCGAACACTCACGCCACCCCATTCGTCGACACATACGTACTGCGCTTGTCCGTCAACAACACACTATACTATACACACAACAAAGAACTCCTGGCCAGCCGAAGCGCCGATTACCCTCCAGCTGCCAAACAATCCGCCACCACCCTATACACACACATACACAGCCAGAAAAATCCCTGGTGCTAAACTGCACTGACTAGACAGACGTAGTAGACCCGAAAAAGCTGTAGACAGAAGGTGATTGTCTCACTGTGGGAACAGAACTACTCACGCATAGCTGTCTCACACTGATTAACCGCGTCCATCTCAAACACTTCCTGCTGCAGAACCAAAGGAGGAACGAACTTCTTCAACCTCTCCAACGAAATCTTCTCGTACTTACCCTCTGGCTCATCATACAACCGAACAAGCACGCTGCCGCCCCCCACCGGTACATACACACACCTATGCGGTCCGTCGTACAAACTCGCCAACGCCTTCGGCCCAGACACTCGCTCCACTCTCCTCATAACCATATCCCCTTGCTGCATCTGTCTATTCTGCCCCATACCGCCTCCCGGTCTCTGCTGACTCTGTGCGTACGAATTTTGTGACTGTCTGTTGTCGAACCCGCCGCCCGAGTTCATGTTACTCTGTTCCGCGCCAACCATGCTGACTTGTCCTCGATAGCCTGCACTGCTGCTACCATACCCTCGCTGAGACCCAAAGCTCTGACTACTCTGCTGGTAGTTGTTCTGTCTGGTGTACGTATTGTCTGCACTCCTGTTGTCCTGATTCCTGCGCCTCAAAAACCGACTCTCCTCCTCTCGCGCCAATCTCAATGCTTCCGTCATCGTCTTGGGATGTTGTCTATCCACATCATCCTGCATCTTACTCGAAAACAACCCCATAACGAAAGACTTCACCATGATCATCTCCTTGTTCGTTTCTCCCGCCAATGCCACCTCTCCTATCTCCATTACTCGACCAAAATAATCCTCCAACTTCTCACCCTTATGCTGCGTACAGTAGTGCAAAGCATGATACGCCGAACTCCTCTCATCACTGCTCAAAAACCGCTGATTCAGAATCACTGCCGCCTCTCTGAACGTAGCATATGGCGCCGCGCTGTTGAACTCCTGCAGTGCCAGCCCTTTCAACGAAGCCTGCAGATAGTAGAGCGTCTCCTTCTCCTTCCACTGACCCACATTCTTACAGCGCTCAAAGTTACTCCAAAACTCCACCAACTTGAACGGGTTCATTCCATCAAATGTAGGTAGATCTCTCATGCCAACACGCCCCCCACGCACCGTATCACCCTCTTCGCGCCTATGCGACGAACGCTCCCTCTCTGTCTGCATCCGCTCTTGTAGGTCCGTCTGCCGCCTCATCTGCTCTCTCAGCAAATTCTGATTCTCCCTCAACAGCTCCAATAGAATGCCCTCTCTTCCTGCGTCTTGCCTTGCAGCCTCGTTCCTACCACTCCTATCCCCAAATCCAGACCCTTCGCCCTCACGATTACCCTGCAGTCCCGCCTTACACAACACAGATGGCGCCCCTCCAACTCCATAAGCAGTAGCCTCCTGTCGCAGTTCACCAGCGTAAATACTCGCTGACCTGTAAGACGGAGGAGGATCCATATGCCGATACACAGCACGCAGCTCTTCCCCTGCCGATCCACTATCTTCCACATGCCGTTTCTCTTGCTCTCTTCCCACAGATGACAAGCCCAAGCCGCTCAGTTGCAATCTAGCCGTCTCTGCCTTTCTAGTAGGAGACGAAATTGTTGGTTCCAGATCAATCAGGTCACCCATCCTGCCGCCGTCCCTACCAATCCCCAAACCCTCAAGCCGTTTCACCGCTGTCTCCTCCGCCTCCGAACGCCGAAACACTCGCACTTTGTCCTGCTGTAAACTCGCCGTTCTCTGTTCTTCTCTACTGCCGCACACACCGCCGTCATCATACACATCCGTTCGAAGACTCCACTGTGTGATGTCAGTCAAGTTGCTGTCTCTTCTCTCTCTAACGTGCGGTGTCCCGCCGCACACATCTCTTCGCTGTCCCGCCGTCTCTCTCTCTTCCTCCTGCACTCTCGCCGCACCTGCCGTCCCACTCGACTGTCTCTCCACTGTGCCCCCCGCTGTATCTACCAAAGACACGCCCACTTGCGCCGCTCTACTCTGCTGCATTCTATAATGCTCATGACCCCTACACGCCCTCTCAAACTGATGACGTAACTGCTCCACCGACGAGACTAACTGGCGAAAATGCTGCTCGTGATGAGTCTGGCCAAAGAGCTGATTGTGATCCAATTGATTTATCCTGTCCACCAACGCCGAGAATTCCTGTGTCAAATAATCCTGCTGCCTATTCACGCGCTGCTCATCCTCTAAAGTTTCTCTCTCCGCTTGTAATTCCTTCAATAAAGCCGCAAATCCGTCCAAATCGTGTCTCACTGCTTGCGCCGTCCGTTCTAACGCGCCTATCTTTCTGTCCAACGCCCCTGTCGCCTCTGCTACCCCCCTCAATTCGTCACGCACCTCAGCATTCAGTGATTCCTGCATCTCCATACGTAAGTTGATATTCGGTCCTGCCTCCAACGCATCTTGCCTACGCTGCAACCGTCGAAAAGCCTGCCCCGTTACGCCCGTAGTGTTCGCATTCTCACGCACCTTCTCCCTCCACTCTCTTTCTGCCTGCTCCACTTTCTCCTGTTCCCTCAGTAGTATATATTGGGCGGTTTTCGCTCACATTTTATCGCATTGCGTGGTTTAGTAATAAGCATGGACAAAGTCGCGAATTCTTCGATCACACATACCTGGCGGCGCGATATAGCGCCGCCACCACCACCACCCCCAGCGCGCATAGGCGCGCTTCAATATACCATTCGCCCTACCCCGCATGCCAAAGCTAATACGTAGCTAGACTAGCTTACAGAAAAACAATTTTCATATTTTTTACATTTATTTTTAACAGCTAGACTAGCTTACAGAAAAAAATTCTTCATATTTTTTACATTTATTTTTGCAAATGTCATTACAAAAAAATACACGCGCATAGGCGCGCTTCAATAAACTTTTTTCCCATTGCCAATTTCCCGTACCCACATTTTTTCTCCAAAGCTAAAAAATAATAGCTATAGTCTGGCCAATAGCAGTTGGCACTTGGACTCAAGGCGAGTTGCGTGGTTTGCATGTACTTCTGCTAAATAGGAGTACACGAAGCGTGGACACAAATCCGCATTTGTAAATCTATTTTACGCAACGCGCCTTGAGTTCAAGTGCCAACTGCTATTGGCCAGACTATAGACTAGCTCACAGAAAACAATTTTCCTAGTGCAATTTTATGCTAAAAGAAATCGCCATGCTTAAAAACTTCAATAAAGTAGGTGCACTTCAATAAAGTTTTTGCCCTTCGGCGACATAACATCCCATACAACCCCAAATTCTTTTCTCCAAAGACAGTTCTTTACTGGCGCACCGCCAAACATTGACTAATACTGACACCTTCTCATCTCAGCGACTTTTTGTCACTTTGGACAATATCGCGTCGCGAATTCTTCCTGCATATCATAGTGTCACTCCGTTCATAAAAAATGTGACTGATTTCACTGCAGCGAGGTAAGTGTAAAGTCACCTTCCTCCCGCTATGTATGTATGTACATACAATTGCACAATACTACATTATTTCTGTTTCAGCATGAGCGTTTTTTAGAATTACAGGGAATTCCCCGGGAGTTTTCTCATTACGTGTGTGTAGCTGTCTACGATCCACCCCCGCGCGCATTGGCGGTACGTATTATTATTTCACTGTTTGTTTTGCATGCATTTTTCTCCGCATTTCGAAGTGATCTCCGTTCACGCCGCGCGACATTGCACTGTGCGATTTGTGAGTTGCCCTACAGCACTTTACGCATGTTTTCTCCGTGATCTCCGTTCACGCCACGCAACATTGCACTGTGCCACTTTAAAGTGTCAGTGCATGGCTGTCCTTTCAAGGTTAAATTCATTTATTTTATTCCGACATTTCTTTCTCGACCCCCGTTTTCACAGTCATCTCTGTTCACGGCGCAGAACAGATTACATCATGCCACCACCACTTCTAAGTGTCAGTGCATGCATCTCCTTTCTAGGTTAAAATCATTTATTTTATCTCAACATTTCTACACATGCACAGTAGTATCTTAAAAATCAGAAAATAAATATTAATAAAATATCGAATAAAATGATTTGAAAAACAGTCATTTAAATGATTTTTAATTTGAAAATAAAATGGAAATTTTACGTGATTTTTTGTGCAAGAAACAAGCAAAAAAATATACGAAAAAGAGTAGAGTACTGCCTGAAATTACATCATTTTTTTAATGAAATTATTAAACAAAATAATTGAAAAAAACGCTGATTTGTTTGAAAATAAAATGAAGTTTTTACATGGTTTTTTTTTATACAAGAAACAAGCAAAAATGTATCAAACATAGAAATATTACATCATCAATTTTATTAAAAAGTAAAATTATTTTTTAAGATACTAACAATAACTGTATAACAGTAAAAACTGCTGGACTATGTTCACTTTAATTTTATCCATTTCTCTATACTACTACCTACCATCACCAATTTGCGACTCTGACTGCGAAGAAAAAGTTCTTGTAGTGAGGTGAGAGTGCACAGTTCCGTCAACTGTATGAAATATGTGGCGTCATTTATTATTTTTTAAGTGCACTCTTGTTTGTGTAGATATGGGAAAAACGGATCTCTCGCTCATATCTTTCTATGTTAGTGGGTTGGAATGCGGAAATGCTGGAAACTTTTCACTCATACTATTTTTCAAGGTTAGTGGGTTGGAATGCACAATTGCCGGCTCGCTCGTTTTTTACAAAATTTTCCAGGTTAATGGGTTAGAGCGCGCCACAGGTGCATCAAATTTATACAAGAATTTCTGTGAAAATGATGGTGCGAGTTATTATTTTAGGAGTGCGCTCTTGTTTTTTACAGAATAGATATTATCGAAACGGATTTTCCCAGATTTTCCCTCACTCATAATTTTTCAGGTTACTTGGTCAACTTTTCACTATAAAACCAGCGCGTTTCCTCAGCTGTTTCAGTCTATCTGCTGCGATACACTCTTGTCTTTCAATTCTCCCAGTTCAAAATCCCGACAACTTTGTGTGCCCAGTCCTTTCTTCTGTTTCATCCATTCCTTCTCAGTCCAGTGAAACGGTGGAAACAGTTTATTCATCAAACGACGAAGCTGACAATTTTCCTGCGACGAGGAGATGATGAGCCATCACCCCCATGAAGAAGAAAGGATGGAAATTAGCGACGAATTCAGTGAAGAAGAAAGGATGGAAATTAGCGAGGAAGGTAAGGCTTATGAAAGAAATTTAAATAGTCCATTTTTTGATGAGAATGGCGGGCTTTCTGCGGCACGCCCAGGGTCTGCGCCAGGCTTGGCTGCAGCAGATTTAGAAGCAGCTGGTGCAACCAAACTTGTACGTGCAATGTCCTTACCCATAGAAAGTGCTAGGTGTAGGGGCTTCTGTACAAGTGGTGTGAGTTTTGATGATTCATCAATGTGCAATGATGCTAATGTGCATATGAGTACTGATGTTAGCTCTAATGCTGAGAGTGTACAGCTTGCTAGTAGTGATGATGGTAGCTCTACTGCTGAGAGTGTACAGCATGCTAGTAGTGATGATGATAGTGATGTTAGCTCTGATAATGAGCAGTATGGTGAGGGTGATAGTGCCTTAGTCGATCACATTTTGCATGATGCGTCACCTTACATGAACATGACTGTTCAAAGGGGCCATGTGCATGAAGTGACACGGCCAATTAGTGATGTCAAATCGCTATTAAGGCAAACCAAGAAAATTGTAAATAGGCAGCTAGCGGTTTTTTCTTTGCAAATTCAACTAGGGTATATTTTGAAAAGTATATCCACTGGAGAGCTGCGCTTTTATTGGGCTGGCAACAACACAGCTTTGTTTGATAGTGCAATTCAGATTCGCAATAGAGTGCAGACTAGAGAGATATATGATAAAATCAGTGAGCATGACTGGGACAGTTTCTTCAAAACACCTGCCTCTGATTTTATCGTATATCGTCTCGCATATGTGCGTTACTTAATCACTGTTGACACTAGACCATTAGGTGCATCGCTTGCTAATATTCCAAAATGGGTGAAGGATAATAAGTACATAATCAGTGGAGTTTACAGAAGAAACTGCAAGAATTGTAAAAATCTGTGCGTTTTTGTTGCATTGGCAGAACACTGTATGCGTAGTAAGTTATGGAGATATGGCAGGTCTATTCTAAAAATTCAGAAAAATATTTTGTTGCTGTATAGTCGCGATAATAATAGCCAGTCTCATGAGGTGAACATGGATGATATGTTCGTTTTTGAGCGATTGTTGTCAGTAGGCATAAATGTGTACATGTTTGAGCGGCTAGGTCAAGCATCCGAAGCCTATCCAAAGGCATTGAAAGGTACAGCTATTAGGCTTACAGAAAACTTTGATGCTAAACATGGTACCTGTAATTTACTGCGCTGTGGTGATCATGTCATGTATATTACTGATCTGCACCGCAGTCTAGGATATTTACAATGTCACATGTGTGGTGAGCGTCAGAGACAGGATCATATCAACCGGCACATTCGACGCTGCACCAACAGAGCCAAGAGACAGCTGAATGAAAGGAATCAAGAGGAGATCTACCATTCATGCGAGCTGGTTGATCCAAGAAAGGAGCCACTGGAGATGATCGAGGAGGAACTGCATGCAGCATTTCCAGCTGACTACAAGGACAACCACCTGCTGGCAGTATTTGACATTGAAACTTTCTTTGAAAAGTTTCCAACACCACAACTGAGAGGTAAATGCACGCAAAGCTTAGCTGAGATAAAGCTGCTAGTTATCGGAGTTTGTTCAACAGTGCCTGGTTTTGAGGAGCCAAAATATTTTTGGGCTACTGATGATAATTGTGTACATGCTTTTGTGAACTATTTGCTGGAGATTTCTGGCAAACAGAAGGAGATAATGCGGAATAAGCTGAAACCTGTCTACGACGAGCTCAAGAGGCAGGTGGTGGTAGCTGAATACATGGACCATGGAGGTGAGGGCAGAAAGCGGAGGTACGAGGAACTGCTGAAAGAGCTGGACACGTATACTGCACAGATGCCAGTGATTTCATTCAATGGAGCACGGTTTGACTGCAGAGTGGTAAGGCAATTCCTATTCCCAGACCTGTATGATCGGTATGACAGCAAGTTGAAAATCCTGACAAAAGGAACCTCATATGCACGACTTTCAACCCCCGATTTGCTTTTTCTCGATCAGCTCAATTTCCTTGCAAACAAAACCAGCTATGCCCAGTTTATTGTAGATACACTACAGCAAAATGTCAAATCCAAACTGCCCTACTCTTGGATTACATCCATAGACCACCTAAATTACAGGGGACTTCCTGACTATGAGCACTGGAAGTGTGAGTTGAACTCATACAATCCTCTGGACAGTGAGTTTCAAGCTTTTCAGGAGTACAAGCGACAGGGTCTTAGCACGGAAGTTGCACTACAGAATCTGGGCTTGTCAACTGTTCCCAAGCCAGGACCAGAGGTTTTGGAGGAGATGCGACAGGACTTCCATCGCAAGGGCTTCCAGACATTCAAGGACTATGTGCGGTATTACCTTTCATTCGACATTGTTCCGTTTGCTGCAGCTTGCAAACGACAAAGCCAGCTTTTCTTGAAGGCATACAATATTGATTTATTCCGCTGTTATGCTTCTCTACCAGCTGTTGCACTAAAAGTCGCTTTTTCCCAGCATCTCAATGGAAAAGTCGATATGTACGTGCCTTCAGAGGAAAGTTATCGCTTACTACGTACGACACCGGGTGGACAGTCCATACTGTTCCATATGGAGGCCATCGCTAACTACAGCAAAATAAGGCAGTGCGAGTTTGGAGATGAAGCCAAAACTTGCAAATCCATCTTCTCCCTCGACTCATCACTCATGTATGGCAGAGCAATGTGGAATCTGCCTTCGGGGATTGAGAAGATTAGAACTGCAAGTGATGGCTTCCTCCCACATTTTGCAGACAAAAAGTTTGCGCACTACTTCACTGCAGAGAGAATCTTGGATTTTCTCAAGCAGAAGCACTGCATTAAAAACATGAAAACCTATCACAAGGGAGGCGAAGCAATAGCCGCGCTTTGTCCCAAAAAGTATAAACCAGATGCTATCGGCTGGATCGGTGGTAAGCGCGTTGTTATCGAAGTAATGGGCGATCGAAGCCATTGCTGTCCGATACATGTAAAAGATCCAGCTGAAAAGCATCCCATACGAAAAGATGAGAATGGGAGGCTTTTATCGTATGGTGAAGTCGAGAAGAGGGACAATGCACGGCTGAAATGGCTGAGAATGGAGTACAAAACAGATGTACTCGTGGTGTACATGTGCGAGTTTGACAGAGACTATATCAAACCTGCTGGAGCACATCACCAGGAGTACATCGACTACTTGAAGCTGCATGGCTCTTACAACCAGCTGGACCACAAGCCAATGACTGAAGCAGAACTACTGCAAAAAATCGCTAACAAGGAAATCCACGGATTTGTTCTGGCAGACTACTACTGTTCTGAAGAGCTGCAAGCGAAGTGCGAACTGTTTCCAGTGATTTTCAAGCACGCAACAATCTCCAGGGAAGATGTGGGCCCCATCATGCGAGCATACCTGGAAAAGGCGAATCTTCTAAGGAAACCAAGACGCGAACTGATCAGCTCTCATTTTGGCAAGCAGCTGTTGGTGGCAACTAACCTGCTTCGCTTCTATCTGCGCATGGGAGTTAGGGTATGCAACATCACAAAGATAATCCAGTATGATCAAACCAGCGCTTTGAGGCCGATGGTGGAGAAAGCAGCCGAGCTGAGGTACAAAGCAACCAACAATGAGGAAAAGCTGTTGGGTCAGTTGCAGAAATCCTTGGTCGTGAGCTGCTATGGACGGTGCCTCGTGAACGCGAAGCACTTTACTGAAACGCGATGTGTACCAGGCAGCAAACTACTCAAGTACCTGTATGCGCCATTCATCACCATCGATTTTGCTGGAGTTTTAGCAAGCAGTCAAGAGGAACTGTACGAGGTCAAGCGCTGGCCAAAGAGGATTCATTGGAACTCCCCAGTTCAGATCGCCGCACAGATCCTCAACACATCCAAGCTGATCATGCTCAAACTCATGTACAACTTTATTCAGCCATGCTTCGATCCAAGAAGCTTTTGTCTATTCGCGAGCATGACTGATTCCCTCTCATTCATTTGCTCTGAGGAAACACTGGAGAAATGGTTTGAGAACTGCGTGCTTCCAGAGAAGAAGCAGCAGTTTGAAAAGTACCGCTACAAGTACATTGTACTGTTTGGAAACAACGAGGAAGCTAGGAGGTCGCGTTTCACTCCTGGTATTTTCAGGCAGGAATGGGCAGGCACCATCGCAATCGGAGTGGGAGCTAAATGCTACTGCGTTGTACAGGATGACAACATCGTGAAGCTGGCTGCCAGAGGACTTCCACATCACCTGGCAAAGAAGATGACATGGCCCCTGTTCCTGGATGTGGTGAGAAAGCAAGAGAAAATTACCGTGGATATTCGCGGCTTTTCCTATGTAGCTGGCAAAATGCTGAGTGAAGAGATGTCAAAGTGCCTTATTTCTCCAGTGTATATCAAGAGAGAGGTTATGGCAGATTGTTCAACCAAAACATTGTCATTGTAATTACTCGATTGTGTATATTTCATAATACTGCTGGCTGAGGGATAATGCTGTAACAGAAATAATGCAGTGTTGTGTGGGAGGAATGGAACGGAATGTGGATAATATGTAGCAAACTATAAAAATTTCAATATGTATCTGAAAGCTAATATGTAGTCTAGCTACAGATTTGGAGAAAAAGGTGTGGGATATGGCAAATACCTACCTATTTTATTTTTATTATTTTGAGTGCTGGGTGAGGGATAAATGGTGTGTGAACAGAAATTATACAGTGAGTTGTGTATGTACACTAGTAGGAGGAACAGAAGTGAATATGGATAGTAGTATGTGGCGGCGATATTTTTTAAAAACCATTTGCAAAAATAAATGTAAAAAATATGAAAATTGTTTTTTCTGTAAGCTAGTCTAGCTGTTAAAAATAAATGTAAAAAATATGAAAATTGTTTTTCTGTAAGCTAGTCTAGCTACGTATTAGCTTTGGCATGCGGGGTAGGGCGAATGGTATATTGAAGCGCGCCTATGCGCGCTGGGGGTGGTGGTGGTGGCGGCGCTATATCGCGCCGCCAGGTATGTGTGATCGAAGAATTCGCAACTTTGTCCATGCTTATTACTAAACCACGCAATGCGATAAAATGTGAGCGAAAACCGCCCAATATATACTACTCCTAGTGTTCATGATATTGCTAATTTTGCCTTTCCCCACTAATAACTCACCAACGGTAGGGGTTAAGCGGACCGGAAGACCACCATTGAAAAGCGCATTTCAAGCTGCACTTGGGGGTGTCTCCGGTTCTTTCCTAGCCTCACTGCCTGGGCAGCTGCAGCTGACAAAGTACATGCAGTTTTAGTACCAAAACTCGATTTTTTGACCTTTTCGTCCAATTTTGGGGCAATATTTAACCCGTTGCGCACAGGCGGAGAGATTGGAAGCATAGCCTATCTTGTTCAGAATTTCAATCGCTTCAATTTGAGACAGCTTTGAGATCTGTCACCTTAATAGCGCCTGAGCTACTGGCGATATTTGAAATTTTGCCTAGTGTTCGTGATATTGCAAATTTTGCCTTTTCCCACTAATAACTTACCAACGGTAGGGGTTAAGCGGACTGGAAGACCACCGTTGAAAAGCGCATTTCAAGCTGCACTTGGTGGTGTCTCCGGCTCTCTCCTAGCCTCACTGCCTGGGCAGCTGCAGCTGACAACGTAAGTGCAATTTTAGTACTTAAACTCGATTTTTTGACCTTTTGGTCCAACTTTGGGGCATATATTTAACCCGTTGCGCACAGGCGGGGAGAGTGGCGACATAGCCTATCTTGTTCAGAATTTCAAGCGCTACAACATGAGATAGTTTTCAGATCTGTCAGGTCAAAATCAGGCGAGCTACGGTCGATATTCCAAATTTTGCCGCGTTTTTGCGGTGTTGCATATTTTGCGCCTTTTTGCTCATAACTCGCCAACGGTAAGGGTTAAGCGGTCGGCAAGTACACCATTGAAAAGAGCAAATCAAGCCGAGTCTAATGGTATAGGGTTTGCCGTAATGGCCCTGTTCGCTGAGTTTTGGGATGCCTGTATGTAACGTCGATTTGATCATACTCAATTTTCCACCTTTCCCCTGACCACCCTGCCTAAATGAGCCCGTTTCTCCGGTTAAACGTGGTCAAATCGAAAAACTAAGTTCATTTTCGCAATCAGGAGGGTCGATTACCTATATTCACGACAAAAGTTTTGAAAAGTAAAAAAACCGGGTCCCGCCGAATCGCCACTCTCTCGTACAGTGACTGATAATAGGTGTCCGGGTTTACCCCACAGTACCCTCCATAACATACACAAGCAGCTGTCTGAACGAACCGAGTTTGACGACTTGTAGATGGGCGCCATCTTGAATGATGCGTTTCTGGGCGACGCGGCCGCCCGCCTGCAGGCAAAAGAGCGTGTCGCCTCGGGTGCGCAGCGCGTAACAGCTGACGCCGGCCTCCATCAGGCCGAAAATCGGCCAGATCTCCTCCGTCACCAGCTCCACCCCTCTGTACAGGTGATCTATGCCTCTAAAGGGGGCATCTGGCAAAGAAAATTTATTTTGTACTGTTGATGGGGGAAAATGTCACAGTGTGGTGTACGTACGTACATCATGGGGTATGTAGGGTAAGTATATGGGACGGGATGAGGGGGTAAATTCAGACACCAAAGCTTTTTTATACTTGTTTGCTCATGACTAAAAAAGCTTACCAGAAACAACCAACTGTATTGGATTGGTATGGATATGTCACCCGACTAAGGTTTAGAAAAACTCCGACCTTTTAGCCCCCTATAACCCAAGTTTTCCCCAAAAATATCGTATTTTTATCAGCATCTGTTGATCTACTATTTCATTCTGATCCCATGACAAGCCAATTTTTTGCTCTTCTTAGCAGGGAAGCACATGGCTCCCTTGTACAAATTTCGTTGCCATATCCCCCTTTAATTAGCACGCGACCGCCCATTAGCGGACTACAGTTTCGGGTGAGCTCGAACAGTTTCACCATTTGTCCGCCCACCTCCAGCCAGGCATTGGTGTGCGTGAACTTGGCGCACTGCATCAGAAGATCGCTGATGGACGGCGGAGCGGATTGCAGGCCTACTACTTCCTGCTGCTCGCTGTGCAAAGAAGCTCTGCTTCGCTTTCGTAAAGGGGGGATCAGGCAAATAAATGAGTGAGAGAAAGGCCAGTTTCATACTTTCGTGCAATTGCAAAGAACAATTCTATTGTTTGGTGCAGTATAATTTTCTTCCTCATTTTGTTTAGCTTCATATTTATGACATTTGAGGTAAGTCTTGCCAGAGAGGAGAAAATTTTTACATCAGATCTAATCATGCAAGAAAACTGAACCTTCCCCCCCCCCCCATACAAATTATTTGCCAGATGCCCCCTTTAAAGGATGCCGCATCTCCTTCACTGTTAAGAAGACGGCGAGCGCCAACCGCTTCAACTCGCGCTCGAACCAGCGCGGTTCTTCTGAAATTCCTCCGTCCATGAGCCTGGACAGCTCCAGGTCTGCATACAGCATGTCCATGGACGTCTGCATGGACAGCTCTTGCGAGTCTGGATTATCGTAGTTGACCAAAACGCCGCAGAACAGCATCACCTTTAAGGCTTCCAGTCGGTCGTACTTGGACGCCTCTCGCGTGCGCTGCAGAAAGATCTGGGCTGCCAGCTGGTGTGCCAGGCCCAGTTTGTTAAGGGGGTATGCGGAGGGAAGATTTTCGTCAATGAAAGCGAGGGTCGGCTTGTGAAATTTTGTCTCGCTGAACAAAATCAGCTGTTTTGAGATGATTATTGATCCCCACCCCACATCACAAACCAAAACTGCCTCATTGTATCAGCATAGAGTACACAAGTTATATAATATTTGACTTTATCGCTGTAAAGTCTGATACTGTCTTGTCTACCACGAACATGCACACAGTGTACTTACGTAGTTCAGGAGACGTTTTATCACCTGTCACTTGGGGGTAGGTCAAAATTAGCATGAAAACCTCGTCTATACCCTACATACAAACTTAGATTTATTGACAGAATTTTCCATAAATCTGGCGCCTCCTCGCACTACGGCAATCTTCTACCGCACAACCCCTTTAATGGCGAACGGAAAGCCGCCTCTTCTTTCTCCCCTGCCCTTGGTGACTCCTTCCAGCTCTTGGATGCCATCTTGAAGATGGTCGAAAATATCCGCGAAGCCCTCGGTGGTCGGCAGTTTGTGAATTTCTTTCGAAAGATCGCGCCATCGAAAATCTTTTGCCGCGTCAAAGTTTTCAACTAAAATCGTCGAGAGCTGGTAGGCGAATCGAATCACTTCCGAATCCATGGCTGCTTAACGGTACACGCACGCACACTGCGTTCAGTTTTATCTCAATTTTCGAAACAATCTTGGTGCTACCGTTGTACACGTACAGCCATAAATTTAGCGCTGCTCAAACAATGTTATGTCGCGGCCGTTCTCTACGTTCATAAACCGCCGTGACTATGACTGCATAATTTGCAAACAGTCAGAGTAGAACAACAACACCGTTCACCCTGCATACGGCAAATATCCGCCTTCATATCTCACGACGTTTACCCCGTTGCATACGGCTGGACTTTAGACCGACAGAGACTGCGCTTGTGAGCAAACAGCAAAACAGCAGCAGAGGCGTGGACGGACAATGAATTAGACGCATGTGCCGGAATGTCCATGACTTGTATTAGAGCGTATGCATTGTGTATGTGCAACAAAGTTTCTGTCAACCGCCGTTCATTTCATACACTGGGATATTGTGGGGTAATTCGGGGGTTCATTTGTTGAGGTAGTCCGGTCGAGTGAAAAATTTGTGGGGTTATTCGGGGGTTCAAGAGGTAGCCCGGTCGAGTGAAAAACTTACTAATTTGCTGCACCTTTCTTCTGATGGTTTATTGCAGATTTGGAGAAATGCGCGCGGCGCATCCATGGCTGTCCATGCTTTTGCGTGTGTCGAGCCATGGACGCGCTGAGCGTATGCCCAGCATGTCTCTGATGTCCTACCATAGATCACCAGGTGAGCTTTTATAGTTTGTAGGTACTGTAGGTTAACCCCTCCATAATCTCAGATGGCCGCCTGGCCGCACACACCCCTTGCGACCACCCTGCGGCCGTGGCCGCCCATAGCCGTAGGGTGGCTGCGGCCAGAAAACAACAGTGGGCATGGCCGTAGCCGGGGTGGCCGCAAGGGGTGTATGCGGCCAGGCGGCCATCTGAGATTATGGAGGGGTTAAAGATTTTCCTTCTTCCCTCCTTTGTATGGCTTTGTGCATAGAGATTTCGAAAGGGGTGATCCAAATTACCCCACCTTACCCGAATATGTGGATGCGGAGGGGATGTTTATGTGCGGGCGGACTGGTCTGCTTAGGTCATGCAGCATTAAGAACATTGTTACACACAGTCGCGGCCATAAGACACTTAGTATGTGTGCATAAGGATTTAGAGAATGGAATTTTCATAAAGGTTTTGCAGCTGGGTACGTAGGTAAAGGTGTAAATCCTATGTGGAAAGATGTGTCGCACATTCTTAGTATGCAAAGTTTAGTGGTTATGCGGTCAGCGGGGAATCCTTTGATTAGTTAGTGCGAAAATACATACGGTGGTGGCAAAAATGTATAAGTGGGCTTAGGGGAAGAATGGAGCAAACAGAATAAAACGAAGGAGGAAATCACTGGCTCATAGTCGATCTATTTTATTGTTGTTTTTCTCAATAAACCATTTGTAATGGATAGGCTATACATTTTATTGGTTGTTACGAAACCATTTTTTCTCTTAGTTTTTACGAAACCATTACGTTAGTTTGCACCAATAAAATGGTTTCGTAAAAACCAATGTAATGGATATCCATTGTTTTGGGTCGAATATGAGTCAGTGATTGCCTCCTTCGTTTACACAGTGTGCTCCATTCTTCCCCTAATTATACATTTTTGATACGGTAGTGGTATTGTTTGTGACTCTGAGAGCGTTTGCATTCAATTTACACGCGCCACGCGAAGGTTTCTGGTTCAAGTAGATTCTCCACCTCCTTTCTCCACTCTGTTTCTGAAGTTCCGAGTTTCGATTATGCACACGTGCATGGTTCAGCACACATTTGCAACATTTTCCATGAGCAAGCTACGTACTAGTGTACTGTATGTAGTGTATCGTATCACAAACGAGTGTAGTATTGATTCAAGCAAACAATAACGCACTCCAAAGCGAAAATGTTGCCGAGCAAAACTTGTCAATGTCGTAGGCTCATAAAAAATTCATCGAAAACACTGAATATGGGAGGATAGTAGCGTTGACATGAAACCGCTAACTTTTTTCGTGCTACCTACAAAGAAGTCGCTTGATGTCGTACACACACTCACTGGTTTATGATTGTGACAAACGTTCATTCTCGTACTCTCGAGAATTCTGAAACAAGCTGTCCGAACCGAAATTTATTTTCCGGGTGTACGAATGTATACCTATATGTACCTAACCTTGCAGCCAATGAAAAATCAAACAAAATAAAAACACAAAGAAGAATCTATTTTTAGTCAAGACGAACCGGACGAATGCGGAGCAAAATATGCCTTATTCGCCTTACCCTATAGTAGTACTCAGTGGTGCTGCACTGGCTTCCTGATGAGGCCCTACGTACTCATTTATCTTCTCGTCACCGCTGTTTTATTTTCCCTTCGTCGTTTTTTGCAAAATCACTACTAACATTGTTTTCAAATCAAAATCTGTATTCAACAAGTGGATTGAATAGCTTCGCCATTAATAATATTTGGGCGATCTAGGTACAGACAGCTCGGAAGCACTTATAGGGTAAGGCTAGAAAAATTTGCAATATTCTGAGCAGACGTTTTGGCGAAAAGAAAAAGCGCGCATGTGTGTGTAGGGTACATGTGCGTACTCGTGTATGCGTGTATGTACGTACCTGTACATATGTATGTATGTCCATGTACGTAGCGTAGTATTACCATAATCCCCAAGCGCAAATCTCAGACAGTTTGGCTAAATAAAAATATAATTCTTGACGCACACTTCGCTTATTAGCCAAATCAAAACAGGAGCTTGAGTTGAGCCTTGAAAAGCTTTGATTCGCATATGCACAACAGCCAAGTACGTACATTGTACATACGTATGTACGTACGTACATATGTGTGGGTGCCCCGTGAGTTTTGTTTTGATAATACTAACTGGTTCGGTTGACACGGCCACAATATTGTGTGTGATATTAGTTTCACGTGTGTGCTAGTTAGTGCCAGCTGTATAAAACCACATGATGTACGTACGTACGTCCATTCAAAGCTGCTTTACGCGCACCCGAAATAATAACCTCTATCCTTTAATAGGCAAGCGCATGAATTTTGTCAGCAATTGTACAGAGACAGGCCCGTTTAACGGCTGTCTGTACGGCGTAACAGTTTGCCGGTCGACACGTAATTCAGACAAGCTGTCGGCTAAAATATATTTCAATTTCAATGTACGTGCCTTGTTTAGTGCCTTACAGCGAGTGCCTATTTTGTGCTGAATGACATAAAAAGTTCTCGTACTGTAATCGTTCCGCTTGTACGTAGCCTCTTATCGCTTATAGTAAAATTGACGGAATTTTCTAGGCTGATTTGAATAAATCATGGGACGCCCATTATTTTTGGTCTTACAGTATCCTCTTCGTAGAGTAGTGCTATATACACATAGCGAGATGACAGGGTAGCCTTTCTGTTCTCCCGTTATGTAATCGCCGATTAACATTTTTTTAGCCCCAGGGGGCTATAAACGAGGGATGACCGAACTACGTTTTCCAATTTTCACGTTACTACGCAACTTTATCACGCGTGTGTGCGTGCGTGTCATATTCTATTGTGGTCGGTTGCCAATAAAGCTGGGATAGTAAGGATAAATATTTAGCCTCAACCTTGCCAATAAATTTTCGAATGTATTTCTTTATGCATTGCAGGCAGCTCTTTTGTTTACACATCACTTCCTCAGAAAGCCAAGTCAATAATCCTGTAACCCTTGAAATGAAACTCTTTTGTCGTTTGCGCGTGTGCGTGTTACCGTATGTAGGGTACTGTGGGGTAAACCTGGACACGGGGTAAACCCGGACACCTAGCTTTTCTGAACTTAGCGCTTCCGCAAATGACGAACATTGTAGCTCATTTGAAAGAGGAAAGTTCAAGGAATCGATTGGTAAAAATACTTGTCTCACTTCAATCGGTCGTACGGTTGCTGAGATTTGCTTAAGGTGTCCGGGTTTACCTCCGTGTCCGGGTTTACCCCATTGTACCCTACATCTATACTGTTTTTATGTACTAGCACTAGGCAACTAGCTTCGTATACTTGCAATAAGCCGTAGAGTCAAACACATTGTGTCGACGATATGCAGCAGATTGTGTACTAATTATTTTCTTTTCGCTTTATGAACGTCATTTTTATAATTTCTTCGCGCTTTTCTTGTTTTCTATGCCGCTCGCTATGCGGTTTCCCAAAGTGAGAAGGGCGCCTTGCCTGGTACTGTTGTTTACCACTGATAATAATTATCACCAGCTCGCGTCATCATAAAACCGCATATAATTGGGATGCTTTGAAAGTTATTTACTGTGTGGTGTTAGGTGGGCGGTAAACCGTAAAAAACGCGCAACACATCCAATTAGCACCCTTTTTGCCTCCACGAAAGAAAATATGTATTGCATCTTCTTGTGAACTCTGGGTGTTTTGGCTCAGCGTTCATAGCTGGCACTTTCTGTACGTGAGTACATATGTCCGTGCTAAAAGTCTTGCACAGTTCTTCTGTACATGTACGTACAGTAGTAGGCCTTCAACAAAGTATTGCGTATTTTTGAACCCCTTGGCTAGAAATTTAAAATAATGACATAGATAATAACTCGTGCCCATCCTCCTGCTGTTGTTTTGACTTTACTACTCTCGTTATTATTCACTAGAAAACCATAAAACTGTTGACGATGTTCGGGACCCATAAATAATAACAACCATGTCCATGACAACCCGGTCACTCACTATGGTTTCCGTTGTGTTAAAACTTCAAACCCACGCAACCGTACCCAATTTGCATCGAGCTGAACTCCAGCCATCACTCAGTGCTCTTATCATTCTAGTCCGCTATCATGACAGTAGAGTACAGTCCCACTTTATAGTTCTTCTCAAAAGCTGAAATGAATGATCCTTTTTAGATAATGCTGATGGTGACACCATTACGTACAGTACTATTATGTAGTATCTGCTGAGCTGTCGCATGTACGAATTTATTTATAAGCTGGATGTGAGCAGAACAGCGGGCTGTCACTATTGATCTTGCGCGACGTGCATAAGTACATATGCGTGGATGACGACTGTAGAAAATCGGTTCTTCGCTTCCGAAACGTCTGCAGCAAGCAGCTCCCTAGAGCCTGCCTAATCTCCCGTTTTCACTCTGTGTGCGCAAATCTGTATTCGCTACTTACGCTAAAGTATGGGTGGCCGCGAGCTGACCCCTCTTGTTTTTCAGTGCGTTTTTCGATCGGTACGGCGGGTTCTTCTAGTCAATCTGATCACATTTCGAAAATCACTGACGAGGGGGTCAAGTCGCGACCACCCATACTTTTTAGCGCAAGTACTATGTAGTGAATAAACGACATATCAAGACACGCGCGTATGATGCGTCTTTCTAAAATTAGGAGTTTTGAAGCTGCTCTGCTTTTCAACGTAACAAGTTAGCCGCATAAAGCAGAAAATACATTTTTCGCTTTTCGCCGATTTTTCAACGCCGGGCCAAAAATAATTTCTCACCCGTTTTTTTCGTCGAACGGTATGGATGTTGAAGCTTTGCATGCTCGTCTGAACCGATACTGAATGCGGGCGTAGTAAAACTTGTGAGGAATGGCTTCGGGTTTCGTTCTCTTATGCCGAAGGAGGTAATAAATTCTGGAAGAGAGCACCAGACAGACTTTTCGGTCCACAAAAATACGTATCGACCACATGCGCCGCTGATCGTTAAGCCTTAAAATACGAGGAGACTTATCAGTCGCGGAAGAAAAGACTGGAGAGAAGTGTCGTTTTTTGCTCCGCCTTGAGAGATGGCCTCTTTAAGAGTTTATGATCGGCGCCTTCAAAAACAGAGACTGAAGCGAACAGTCAGTGGTGAAGTGTGTTTGTTTCTGAGAAAAGTGCCATATC
The DNA here is from genome assembly GCA_030247985.1 of Epsilonema sp. ZAB3_2. NCBI lineage: Eukaryota > Metazoa > Nematoda > Chromadorea > Desmodorida > Epsilonematidae > Epsilonema > Epsilonema sp. ZAB3_2. Next base: position 75,896 of record JASAMW010007778.1, read on the forward strand.
ATCAGTTCCTCTCCTATGTACAGTTTGTGCACAGTAACCTATTCCTACTGGAAATTCCGCCCAGTCAGCCAATCCAACGTTATCTGTAAGCGTGCAGTGTGCATTGCCTGTGTTTGCATGATGGTTTATGGGGTAGGTACATAAAATAGGTCGAATACCACACGTTTGCCAAAGCCTAATCTTGGCGGGCTTACTATACTACATTAGCGAAAAAGCTTGAGGTGTCCGAATTTACCCCATTACCCCCAGAACCTAGGTAACTTCAGCAAGCCATTCCGTTTAAGTAGTACGGACGTAACCTCGCGGAGCTGAGCTACGTACACTACTTTAAGATTCGGTAGCTCATAAAGAAATCTTTCATTCACAAGTACCCATTGTATGTATACGAGGAGAGAAATATGAGATGAAGTATTATTGCCCGCGTGCGCGTGCCATACCGCCTGCCTACAGCTGACTTGTTACTACCCCGAAAGCCTGTGTAAGAATAAACACCTTCAAGCCTTCTTTTCGTGCTACCTGCTTCAAGTTCCCCCTTGAAAGAAAAGTTTTGTTCCGCTCCGGAAACTAAGAAGCCAAGTGCATTCTCATTCTGCAATGCGTAACGTACATACTGTACATACCACCGATATCAATCTGTACTGCGCACGCACTGCAATATCCCTTTATCTTTTGCACCGCCTCATACCCGCCAGGGGTATGGATATGTAAAAAGTTGAGGAGTATAGGCCCGGCTGTTCGTTCACATATTTCCGCCTCAAATTTTATCAGCCAAAAGCGGCATTTTTGTACTAATTTCGTTGAATATGAATATTGAATCAATATTTTCTTCTCATATAAGGCTTTGCCTGGAAATACCCCTACGACACCTTATCGACAACGGTTGTTCTTCGGCTAAAAAAGCCGAGGAGCCCAAACAAAGCGGGTTTTGATGCCTCCGGCCGTCAGGCCAGACGTGGCATCTTAACTTTCAACGGCACAGCTCAGCAGCCCCCACTTGCTTGCTTTCTCTGCTTTCTATAACTGTATCGTAGGGTACTGTGGGGTAAACCCGGCCATGGGGCAAACCCGACCCGGCCACCTAAGCTCCTTTGAACGTTGCTGTTTCTGCAAATGATGAAACAAATAGCTTTCAACGGCGCAGCTCAGCCCACTTGCTTCTTTGCTTTCGCTGCTTCCTACTACTGTATTTGTATCGTAGGGTACTGTGGGGGTAAACCCGGCCATGGGGGAAACCCGGCCACCGAAGCTCAGTGCGAACTTGTTGTTTCTGCAAATTATGAACCAAATAGTAGCTCATTTGAAAGAGGAGAGTTCGAGGAATTGATTGATAGCATATTTATCTTCAATCGGTCCGTCAGTTGCTGAGATAATCAGCCTGAAACTTAGGTGGCCGGATTTTCCCATGGCCGGGTTTACCCCACAGTACCCTATTCACAGCTTTTTCGGGGAAAAGCCTCTCTCTCAGCCTTTTGCCCTTTCATTCATTCTAATGTCAGGACTCCAGAGAGAAGAAGCCACCACACACCGCCGCTCTTTTCTTGTATTTGTGACAGATAATTTTATTATTGCTATCTTGAGAATACTTCTTCAGTTAGAAAATTATTGCTTGTGCGTCAGGGCATACTATATTCTATTCGTATTCTGCTGCTTGCTTGATTATCCGTTGCGGGGTCCCCTTCCCCGTAGCACACAATGACTGAGCTATGATACGTTCGTTGGTATGTATTGTATGCATGCATGCATACTACCCTTACAATACAACTTATTAACCAGTACTATGTAGAACGCAGTCACGTACCTACTGTGTTGGCAGCCAATTTTCCTGGTAGGATTTAGCCGTACTTTGCTATTTGTGGCTTCGGCTTCAGCGCCATATGTAAGAAAGGAGGCAGTCTCACTCAGCCTGGCCTACTATAAAACATAAAAATTAAGGGACGCAATCGAAATGAAGGGAAACGCCTAAAATTTGAGGGACGAAAAAGTGAGTTGAATGGTTATATTTTTATGTCATTATTATATGGGCGACTGTAGAAAGTGTGGACGGAATTTCCTGCTAAAAATTTTCACGAAGGGACATCCCTTATTTTTGGATGTCAACAGTATGTGCCGCGCAGCGCACAAAAGAATAATTTACTCTTTTTTTCTTTCCAGCCTCCTCATCCTGGCTTCGAAAATTTTTTCCGGCGCACTGCCTTAGAAGGACTGTCATTGCCCCGGCTTTAAGACGACAGTACACGACGACCCCAACCCAAACCCAGCCAGCCAGAAACAACGCAAGAAAAGAATGGGAAGCTTATACGAGGCGGAGATACGGAAATGTCGCAACATGAGCAATAAATACAGCAGCCTACTGACACCTTTAACTACTACTTCTCCAAGCAGTAGTGGTGTTAACACTACTACTGCATCATCAATTTCAATTGCTCCAACCACCAGCGGCAACTGTCCACCTGACTTTGACCGGACTTTCTGCTGGCTAGCGGAAGCTGTGAACAAGTCCTACCGACGGGAATGCCCGTTCCCCATTTGCTCACACTGCAACATTGTCGGTAAGAGCAGAGGTGCTGGTGATAAACGAGGCTGTCATTTCGCATGTATAGCATGTACAGTAGGTACGATCATGCATGGCGGTTGGGAGGAAGTTATGTACTTATTGCATTATTATGATAGTGAGCAGGGTAATTTGGGCCGGGGGTAATTCGGACCACCCCAACTTACATATTTCCAGTTGGGAAGAAAAGATTGCACGGTATTCTTGTGCGCTGCACTACAGCCTAAGCCCAAGCCCAAGCCTAAGCCTAAGCCTAAGCCTAAGCCTAAGCCTAAGCCTAAGTCTAAGCCTAAGCCTAAGCCTAAGCCTCAGCCTAAGCCTAAGCCTATTAAGCAAGTCTGGTGGTTGTTTGCTGAGTTTCCCCATCGCCATCGCCCCTCAGAATTTATCAAAGGTGGAGGTGGAGGTGGCCCGAATTACCCCAGCCGACACGAATTACCCCGCATTGTCTCATTGCGTTGTGTTGCAGATAAATATGCCGTAAGGATGTGCCACTCCAATGGCTCTTGGGCAGGCGCTGCAGACTACAGTGCTTGCGTGCGAATTTTACGGGATACACCCGAGTGCGTGGACAGTGGATGCGATATGGTATGTATAGAAATGACCGCTTAGCCGGTGACTATGCTCGTTCAATTATTCAATTCAACAATTGTTCAATTATTGCCTGGTTCAATTACCTGGTTTCCCACACTTTGAAAAATATTATAAGGCAAGCAAGCAACTTTGCTCGTTGAAAAGAACTGTAGTGGTGTTTATTGCTTTTACAGTGCCCAGATGTTTTTCGTACGGTTGTCAAGCTGACCACCATCACTTTGAGTCTACTCTCAGTACTTCTGCTCATTGTCACGTTGATCATATTCTTAGCTTTCAAGTATGGAACAAAAAAGACTGAGATGGCTCATTCACATCGGAAGGAAATGCGCTCAGCGTATGCCCGGCGCAGCCATAATGTCCATGACTTTGCGTGTCACACCGTGGACATGCTGGCCGTACCCGACATGCGCATGTCTCTGATGTGAATGATCCATGAGTCTGCTTGTCATACCATCTTGAGCCGATCTACTATGACTGGAAGATACATAGTAGTCTGTGCATGAAGATTTATTAGGACTCTAGCATATTTTTTCTTCCCTTTATAGATCATTACGCAGTCGTCGCCTATCAATTCATCAGAACCTAGTCATGGCCTTCATCCTGCGTTTTTCCGTCCTCACCATTTGGACGTTTCTGCAGGAATATCACGCCTTTTATGAGTGCAAAGAATACAGCGTCAAGGATCCGAGGCTTGATCTTGTATGTGTGTTCAGTTCACCTTTATGTAAAATTCTTGGCAGTCTAGTGGAAACAGCATGCGAGCAAGTGTCCTACTTTTTTCAGGAATGGCTCTGCAAAGCAATCCTTTGGCTCATCATTTATTTCACTCTGGCTTCCGTCTTTTGGATGTTTGTAGAAGGAGGATACCTGATCTCAAGGTTCACCGTATTCGCTATGCGAAACACCGAAGGGCCTTTCTTTATCTACTTTCTCATGGGATGGGGTAAGTTTTTTAAAAAGTGCCTATCTTTTACTGCTTCTACCTGTACATCGCTCTCTCTCGCTCCCAATTTTAATCTCGGCACGTTTTATCCAGCGCGCCGTTCTTTATCTTTACCTCCCATTCTACTTTTTTACTTTGACATCACTAATTCACTATTCTTCAGGTGTGCCGCTACTGGTTGCAGCTGGCTGGTCCGTGTTGCACCAAATCGACAGCGCTAGCTCCAGTCAACCGCGATTCTGCTGGATTCCCTTCACCCAGGGCAATTACATTCTGCTCCTAGTGATTCCGATGGGAACAGCACTGGTGGTAATGCGACAACTAAAAAAAATCGGCCCTGGCTTTTTTTCACTATCAGACAGAAATGGCCAAATTGGGCCTCCAGTCATCTTAATCCTGTCAAATGTCATCCGTATTCTGTGCTTGCAGCTCAATTTTCTCTTCCTTCTCGCTGTGATAGCAATTTTGGTACATAAACTGAAGGCGGAACATTTGGCGGAGTCGAAAATGATCTGGTAAAGAGCTTTCGGGTATGCGAGTGCGTACGTACGTCATATTGCACTGCACATACGCACGGAAATGTTATTTTGTATGTACTGTACGTAGTACGTCCTATCCTGGGTCGTTCAAGGATTGCATAAAAAAATGTCGGTGGACAGGACAAAAATAATATAAATTGTGGTACCACTCCCCCAAGCCCAACCAACCAGACAACGGCGATTGATCTGGTAATCTTGGGAATTTTCCGCATGCCAAAATGAGAACGCACTCAATTGCCCTTTTCAGCTACCTAAAAAAATTGTCGTCGTGTCGCCTGTAGAATATTGATAGCGCTGTCAGTATGAGTGATAGGCTTGTGCGTATTGTTTGCTTACTGTAGGGTACTGTGGGGTAAACCCGGACCAGGGGTAAACCCGGACATCTAGTATATCTCAGCAACCATAAGACCGATTGAGACAAGCATTCTACCAATCGCTTCCATGAACTCTCCTATTTCAAATGAGCTACCATCTTCATCATTTTTGCTGAAGCGGCAAGTTCAGAAAAGCTTAGGTGTCCGGGTTTACCCAGTGTCCGGGTTTACCCCACAGTACCCTAGATTTCTTTTTCTTTTCTTCAGGAAGACAATAAAAGCGACCCTGCTCCTTCTGCCTCTCCTGGGAGTCGGAAATATTCTGCTGTTCTACGAGCCCAAGTTCAAACCGACGGAAACCGTCAAGAAAAACGCCTACATGCTCATCTCTAGCGTGCTCCAGCATTCTCAGGTGAGAAATACACGGTTGTATCATTCATGATCTTTCGATATACGCCGAATACTGTAGACGGGTACTGTGGGCTTAAAGCGGACACAGAGAAACTCGTACAACTCGTGAGTTGAACATGAACGACCAAAACACTATGTATTGTGCGTACGTACGTCGGCTAGGGGCCATTTGTCTGGCAACCTAGTCCGTTTATCCACGTACCCTACGTATGTACGCATGTAGCTTGGTGGTAGACAGACCATTTTTCTTTCATGCTCCTAATTTGTCGCATCCATCACTTTTTAAGGCTGTTACAAAAAGCGAAAAGTCTAACATCTTTTTCAAAAAGCGCCAGACATCGGAAGGAGACGACGTCGAGTCGACTTTATTTCCCCTTTATTTCTTCAGGCCATATGTATGTACTGTAATGCTTTGCGTATAACCCCAAGGGGTTGTCAAGAATAAGAAGTCGGCAATTTAGGGGCCGTTATCACGAAGTCCCATTTGGGGTTAAAACATATTCTTTGCGCTTTTTTAGTTCTAGACCACAAATTTTTGTACCTAATTTTTGTAGCGACCAAAAAAATTTTTGGACCTATTTTTTGTAGCTCTTACAAAACACACGCGAGAGGGTAATACACGAAGCATTATAGTTCAGTACACGACTACGCACGAGCAAAAAACTCCTTCCTGTCCCTATGTATTAGGACTAAATAGGATATCCGCTACAGTCTATTTTATGGGCGGTGGGATGCGGACATAAAAAATTACTGTCTCCTTCGGCCGGGGGAATTAGGAGCGTATTGTTTGTGCGCCCGTCTGATAAACCCATTTCCGGGATACAGCCGCCTGTATGCGTACAGATAGTGATTTCAACTAGGGTACTGTGGGGTAAACCCGGACACGGGGGTAAAACCCGGACACCTAAGCTTCTCTGAACTAGCCGCTTGAGCAAATGATGAACATGGTAGCTCAGTTGAAAGAGGAGAGTTCAAGGAATCGATTGGTAGAATACTTTTCTCAATCGGTCGTATATGGTTGCTGAGATATGCTATGTGTCCGGGTTTATCTCCCCCCCCCTTCCGTACACCTTTCACCCACCCACCCAACCCACCCACCTACCCCCCCCCCCCCCCCCCCCCCCACAGTAACCTATACGTACAGCGATTTCAACTAGGGTACTGCGGGGTAAACCCGGACACGGCGGGTAAACCCGGACACCTAGTATATCTCAGCAACCATACGACCGATTGAGACAAGTATTCTACCAATCGATTCCTTGAACTCTCCTCTTTCAAATGAGCTACCATGTTCATCATTTGCTGAAGCAGCAAGTTCAGAAAAGCTGCTTAGGTGTCCGAGTTTACCCCATATTACCCTACCTAGCGTGGGGAAAGGAAGAGAGAGGCCTGCTTAAAAGCATCCCTGGCCGTCGTTAAAAATCGCTTTCTGATCTTCCTGTGATGTCTGCTCTTATCAGCTTTAAAACTACCTTCTGTACGTAGGTACCTAGTTACTGTGTTCTTCTTGACGTTCTTTTTTATATGAATCCCAAGATACATGCGCCCCATGTAAAGCCTGATTTGGTCGGAGGATGGTGAAATTACTGTCATTACGATAAAGCCTCATAGCAAAGGGAGGGAACATAAAAAATAGTACACAGAGAAGGGACTCAAGAGCTGAAAATCCTCAAAGTACACTGTGTGCATGCAATAGGGACTGCACAACACAGCACACAGTATTGCACCGTACTCATATTTGTACATACTGTACCTACTTACGTATGAACAAATAGGATGTGAAATGAACGTATGCTGTGCATCTGTAGCATATTAGCCTACATCATGTAAATGTACGTATGTAGTGTAATCTGCACCGTAAAAGTACTGCACCAATTAGGTACGTACGCCAACACCACATACGAAGAACTCATTAAGATTTTAAACGTGGCTGCGCTGACATCTGCTGAGTAGACCAACTACTTGCATGTTTATTTATAGTCCGCAATAGCAAAAAGCGACTAAAATAGGAGGTAGACCAACTACTTGCATATCATATTTATTTATAGCGGCGGCAAAAGCAAAAAGCGACTAAAATAGATACTCTATCTAATTATTCCTTTTGTGTGTGTTGCTATTTCAGGGCATATTCGTGGCCGTTCTCTACTGCTTCCTTAGCGGTGAAGTGCAAGACGCGATCTGGCGACGTCTGCGAAAGACCAGCTTCTTTCAACGGCACACAATCCGCAGGTAAAATATAGGGTACTGTGGGGTAAACCCGGACACGGGGTAAACCCGGACACCTAGCATATCTCAGCAACCATACGACCGATTGAGACAAGTATGCTACCAATCGATTCCTTGAACTCTCCTCTTACAAATGAGCTACCATGTTCATCATTTGCTGAAGCGACAAGTTCAGAAATGCTTAGGTGTCCGGGTTTACCCCACAGTACCCTACATAACTGCGATGACATACAGTATGTAATACATACTACCAGGTAGTAAGTACTGCAGGGTACTATGGGGTAAAAACGTAAACCCGAAAATCCGGCCACCTAAGTGGCAGGGCTGCATATCTCACTCAGCAACCACTGGACCGATCGAGACTAAATATATCAATCGATTCCTGAAGTCTCCTCTTTCGAATGAGCTATTTTGGTTCATCATTTGCTGAAACAAGGAGCTTCGGTGGCCGGATTCACCCCACAGTACCCTACAGTATATCCTCATGTAAATCCTCACAGCTACTTGCCTTCCTGTTCCAATATGCGTCGGGCGTACTGTATGTATGTCATGTATTTGGTTCTTCTTTTTGTGATTCCAATTTTGTGGTAACAGTAAAACTCTATTCATTCGTTCAATAGGTGTAGCGGCAACACGGAAACGCTTCGCCTTACGCGCCTAGATGCTGCAGACAAGCCTACTGCCAGCCCCTACAATAGCAGCCGACCCCATGACCGTACCTTCAGTGCTCCTAGCAGTAACGGCGAAGCTCTATCGCTTGCGAACGAAATCTCATCCTCATCATCTCCTGCAACTGGTTCAAGTCCTCGGCAGCTTCCGCATCCACTTCTGGCAACCATACCTGAACAGCCGAGCATGGATAATCAGTGGGAGGAGGAACGCCAACCTCTTAAACTCGCGGAAGATGGCGTACTATGACAACACAGCAGTTATAGGCAGTTGTTGTCTTGGTTAGGTCTTACTTTAGGAGACAGTTAGTACCTACAGTATGTAGCTAGCTATTGGCCTTACCCTATAGCAGTGCACAATACCGGTGCATTGCCCCCTGATTTCGCTGGCAGTTTTTTATGAGAGAAGTCATGGCGCGTTCACCAGACGTCCGTCCGTCCCGTTCGTCAACCCATAAGAGTGTTCGTCCGTCGGTCCGTCCGTCAACCCATATGGATTAACGAACGGACGTCTGGTGAACGCGCCATCATACGTTTGTGTGGTAATATTGTTTTACTGATTTTGCAAATACGGAGGAACAAACAGTGATGAGAAATAAAAATAAAGTGCTGCTGAGGGAGAACGCAGAATGAGGCAGCACTACAAAGCAGGCACTGCTATAGAGTAAAGTCAATAGAAAGGTTCGATAATAGCAGCAGCTGGAACGTACATGAATGTTAAATATTGCGACAGAAAAGGAAACTTGTCGGGTTATTACAATTATTATCATATCATGTCAATGTCAATCTGTGATGTCAGACTGGTAAGAAATACGTTGGTAAAAAGTCGATATACGACGGTGCGCAATAGTAATAAAAAATCTTGGATGACAATATTTTCTTTATCGAAACAACACACAAACAAAAAGCATGTTACACATTATTGAGCACAAACAAGTTCACGCAGTTTGGCTACAGTATCCCTAATGGTGAACACATTCACTACTCCACCATTCCATATATCATGCAGTTCCAACCGTGGCACATAGTCACTTTTCAGCGTTTTTGCCCCCACGACCACAAACGGATACTGTAATGATTTGTGTATTCCCCTATAGCGTTGTCAAAAAATTGGTCAGCGATTTAGGTCACTGTTCCAGGCAATGGTAGGATACAAGGAAACGTAATCCATCTCGTTCTTCTTGGCCATTTTAGTTCATGAGGTCATAAATTTTAACCAAGCCAATGTCCATAGCAAAGCCTAAAGTCCATAGCTAAGCCTAAGCCTATTTCCATTGTCCTTAGCTAAGCCTAAGCCTATGTCCATACAAGCCTAAGCCTGTTCATAGCTAAGCCTAAGCCTATGTTCATAGCTAAGCCTAAGCCTATGTCCATAGCTAAGCCTAAGCCTATGTCCATAGCTAAGTCTAAGCCTATGCCCATAGCTAAGCCTAATCCTATGTCCATAGCTAAGCCTAAGCCTATGTCCATAGCTAAGCCTAAGCCTATGTCCATAGCTAAGTCTAATCCTATGTCCATAGCTAAGCCTAAGCCTATGTCCATAGCTAAGCCTAAGCCTAAGTCCATAGCTAAGCCTAAGCCTACTTCCATTGTCCATAGCTAAGCCTAGGCCTATTTCCATTGTCCATAGCTAAGCCTACGCCTAAGTCCATAGCTAAGTCTAAGCCTATTTCCATTGTCCATAGCTAAGCCTAAGCCTATGTCCATAGCTAAACCTAACCTATGTCCATAGCTAAGCTAAGCATACTTCCCTTGTCCATAGCTAAGCCTAAACCTATGTCCATACAAGCCTTAGCTATGGACAAGGGAAGTATGCTTAGGCTTAGCCTAAAGCCTATGTCCACAGATAAGCCTAAGCCAATGTGGGGGTTATACACGAATCATTACAGTAGCCTCGTTTCTTCACATCAGCCAATCGCTTGCCCACTGTCCAATCCAGTCTATCGTCCACAATTACGTCATTTCTGCACGGGCTATCAGGAAACGTGTGGAGAAATTGAGCAAAATCCATCACTAACTCTAGGCCGCCATCCACAGCCTCCTTGCTGCCTTCTTTGGGCGGAATTACCAAGAGTTTATAAGGGCAGATGGGGAGAGGAAGACGCAACTCGTTGTCGCTGCTTGAGCAGGCATCGATGCAGGCTGCTAGTAGACGAGTCACACCAATGCCGAAGCAGCACATTTCGAGCAGGTTTGAAGGTGAAGGGGATTTGGAGGTGGTGGGATGCTCGGGAAGATTGTAGCGAGCCTGAAACATCAAACTTGCAGGTTTGTGGTATAACTACGTTCTGTAGTGACCGCGGTGGACATGTGGCACGTACCCCACAGCCCGTAATGTCCCTTGCGTAGTATATGTTGATTGCCATTTGCATTTAGTGGACCTACGGTAAGTACTATAAAAAGGTGTGTCTCTCTTCCAATGTACGTATGCAGCGATCCCGTGGTGCTACTGTCAAGAACAAATAAAGAATAGTGATTCAGCTCAATAATCCAATAATAACTCGCATTATTCTTTATCCATTCTTGCTATTATTATGTTGCTCATTGCTTTACCCCAAAAGCCGAGCTGTATTTCTGTCCCAGCATGAACGTATGCGCCACCTCTGTCGTTCTCCTCTCCTCCATCTTTTGCCCACACCGCTCACACTTCCCATCACTAATAATAGCACTAGCAGTACTGTCATTGCTCATCAGCAGCTCAGTATTCACACCCACTTTGCACCTGTCGCAGTGCAGAATACGGTCCTGACCCGCAGTATTGTCAAGATGAAACTCGTGGGATAGTCCGGTGCCTCCCATCGCCCCGCAGGCACCGCGCACCTCGTAGGTGGCCGTCAGACCCAGAGTGTGACGGAAAAAGTGACGGTACGCGGCCATCACGCGGTCATATGACAGTCGAGCGTCAGCCGCCGTCACGTCGAAGGAGTAGGCGTCTTTCGTGACAGCCCGATTCACACTCGAAGTGGTAAGTTAAAGGCAAGGGGTCCCCTAACACCGACTTCAATTTTGAGTTCAAACCAATTTTATCATAAACTATAACTTTAACCAAGTCTTTTACAAAAAACCGCTTTTCAAAATTCCTATCCATTCACGAGTTATAAGTCGCGATTGCAAAAGCTACGCCCGATTTGACGTTTTCATCAACTCGTAAGTTTGATGTTTCACGGTACAGACTTCAGCCGTTTGAATCGGGCTACATAAGGAAGGAGCGTGCGCGTAGAAGGCCGAAACGCGGCGCCGCCTCGTCGCGATGTTTTTCCGTAATTTGATACAGCAAAAGAGGAAAGAGACGGGTCGGTGGAAGCATCGGAGCCATGGACGCCAAAAGATGAGCCATGGACTCCTCGTGAGTAGGACTGCAAGCAAACACAGAAAGAAACAAGCTTTGGGTGTTGGTCATCATCATTACCCCTCCAAAGCAAGCAGTGGCACATTGCTAGATAGAAAGCCAGGTTCGATTCCTGTCTAGGTCCATAAAATTGTTGATCCCCTCCGTAGCTCAGCGGCAAAAGTCATCGCTGGATCGAAAGCCTCGTGGATTCGATTCCCCCCACGTCCACCCAAACATCGAATCACGAAAATGTATGAATGGGCCTCACCAAGAATTCATAGATTTCCACTGGGGGTCCTAGGGGTCATACCTAGTCCTAGGAGGGGCCATACCCTGGGAGGGTTCTGTCCTACGGGGTAATTATACCCCAAAGAAAGGCTATATGAATTCTTGGACAAACTTTTCTCGTCTTACCATAAACAATACTCCTTCTCATTTCGATCTGTCAGCTTGATCAAATCGCTGCCCATTTCCTCCCACCTTCCGCTCACTTCCCACAGTTTTCGTTCGTTCAAACTGGGACACGTGAGCTCCTGAGCGCCCAGTTGCTCGTTCATGAGCTTTCGAATGAGCTCTGTGAGCTTGTTCAACGCTCTCTGGGCGAGAGGAAGGAGGTAGAAGCGACCGGAGCCAGCAGGGTGAATCCAGCCCTGTTCTATCATCAATCGCTGGCTGCGGCTAAGAAGATGTGAGTCTCCAACCCGAGGTCGAAAAGGTTGGTAAAGCTTGGAGAATAGGGGTACAGTTGCCATCAATCTAATACACAGACATAGGCTTAGAAAGTACTTACGTATTCATGATAGTGCGAGGGTAATTCGGGCCGACCATCTCTACCTACCTATGGCCTTGATTGAGCAGGCATGTAGCAACATCATGAGTGGGGCGCTAGACACGAGCTGCGAGCGAATTCGGACCGAGTTTGAAATGACTCCGTTAACTCGGTTGTTCACACGCACGTTAGAAAAACGGAGCGAGTTCGGTGCGAAGCGAACTCAGAGATTATACATGTTGAAGCATACAAGTCAGCCCAGCGCTCCGAATTCGGAGTTCACGCCTGTGGCGCCCAAGTGCTAGCCTGGAATGCCAATGGCAAAGGAAAGGTACAATATTCTGAGGTCAACAGATGAAGGATTGCAGCCCATTGACAAATGTTGTTGACCAAAAAATCAGCTTTACTTTCACATTATTAGCCAGCACATACAGTTACTTCTGGTACAGGGCACATCACATGGAAATGAGTACAGCATTTGACTTCTTTTCTTGGGTATGAAGGTTACACAAGACGAACAATCATTGTACAGTAGCACACGTACACCAGTAGGGTAAAAAATGCTTCACAAACATAGCTGTAGTTTAGATATTTCCTCCATTGCCAAACCTATGTAATGAAACAACAATTCCTAGTAGTTACAGGAAACGAACATAAAAAACAGATGTAATTGGCTCACACTTACTATACTTATGTTTAGCCACCCTACATGCGTAGCTATCTTCGCTAAACGAAAATTGGCAAGTACATTACATACAGTTAGCCAGTACCTACCTATGCGGACTACGCCCTATAGTACAAATTATAATTCTAGGACCCATGTATTATTTATCTCGAGAACTACGCGACGTAGAGCAAAGCGGTCAAAACTTCCACGGATAACTTTAGCTCGCCTCTCCAATAAAAAAAACCGTTTGATTCTATCTGCTCTCAGTGTCGAGATCTCGCCAAATTCCTTCAGCACTGAAATCGTGTCACCTTTCGGCAGACGCTAAACCACGCAAACCACGACACCCTACGACCCTGTACGCCCGATGCGCATTTTCATCGTCTTCATCACGTATGCTTATTTCTGCCATTTTGATTTTTCGGGAGTTTGCGAGGTTTAGAATTGCCCAATGGTCCACGCCCGATTTGGCGATTTTAGTACTGAAGAAATTTGGCGAGATCTCGACACACAGAGCAGCTGGAGACAAACGGTTTTTTTATTGGAGAGGCGAGCTAAAGTTATCCGTGGAAGTTTGACCGCTTTGCTCTACGTCGCGTAGTTCTCGAGATAAATAATACATGGGTTCTAGAATTATAATTTGTACTTTAGGTACGCACATACAGCAAGTAATTTATACCAGAAATTCTACAATCTACAGTACATATAAAATAAATACCTAAACCCAGCATCCATAAATAAATAAGCGAACAACTTCAGCAGGCGTAAATAATAAAAATATACGTTTACTTTTATTACTCAAAGAGTGCTACAAACATTGTGTACGTACCACGTCACATGGCCCAGACAATCAACTGTACTGTTCATAGTTGTAAGCCCCTGTATCAAAATCATCGAATGCAAGCGATAGAGGCTGAAAGAGGAGCGATGAAGGCAAAAATAACGAACAGAAAGTTCACACATTACATCGCGAAGAGTTCAGTTCGAGTACAACATGACTTCACTTTACCACCATCAAAAATATATAATTGGGCTTAGGGGAAGAATGGAGCACACAGTGTAAGTAAATGAAGGAGGCAATCCCTGACTCATATTCGACCCACTACAATTAAAACCCATTGCAATGGAAAATCTAAAGCACGCCATCCACACACACACAAACAATCACGCCGACAAGCAACAGAAGACCGTTTGCGCGCTACGAGATTGTTTGTTTGTGTGTGTGGATAGCATGCTTCAGAATCCCAACTGGTCGAATCTCGAATATGAGTCAGGGATTGCCTCCTTCGTTTAAACTCAGCATGAGGAGTAAGACTTCACCGATCACCACGCCTCTAGCGGTTTAAAAACGAAGCACTTTTCTTATTTTCGCTGCGCAAATTTTCCCGTTTTTTTCGCATGCAAAAAGAGTTATCAACACAGAATTTTGCAGAATAACTTCTACTTTCATGCCTCCTTCCATCAAGCCCAACATTAGTTACTCAGCTTATTTGTTCCATCGCAAACACCCAATGTCGTTGCCGCACTTGTTGAAACAGCCTTTTTCTTGGAAAACCGGGCGTGCCAGCGTCAGGGTTGCCAACTCTTGAGGAGCCAATAGTACTAGGCCGATGTTAATAGGTACTAAACCAATATTGGGGTGGTAAAATTTGTGGTTGCAGCCGATGGGGTGGCTCTAATAATCTCACTTTTCGCAAAAAATCATGGTTTTTAGCGTTTCTTTACCATTTCTTATGCTTTTCGCTACTTTGCGCCATATTGGATACAAAGATTTTGATCAATACCTCGCCGAAGGCGAGAAAATTTTTGAAAATATGCCCAAAAATGCGAAAGAAAGAACGAAGAACAAAAAGAAAAAAAACACAAACACCTATCCACAAAAGAGACAGCAGCCCCAGCGCGCCCCAACACCCCACACGCCCCAACACAGAAGAACGCAACGAGAACACCCCAAACCACGACGCAAACCCCCCCCCAAACAAACCCCCCCCCCAACAACCCCCAACAAAACAAAAAAACCCAACAAACCCCCCCCCCCCCAACAACCCCCAAAACACAGACCAAACCACCAAAGCCAAAGACCCAAGCCACCCCACACCAAGCAAGACCAAAGCCCGAACGCAAAAAACCACCCAAACCCAAAACACCACCAAAAAAACCCCGCACCCTCAAAAACAAAAAAACCCCACAAACCCCCCCCCCAACAAACCCCAAGCAACCCCCACAAGCAACCTCTCAACCAACCCCACACACCAAAACACCACCAACAACAACAAGCACAAACAAAAAAACACCAACACCCACCCCCAGACACCCCCAAAAAAACACACCCCCACCCCACCACACCTCCCCCACCACCACACCAAAAACCACCCAACACCCCCACCCCCAACACACACCACCAACCCCACCCCACCACCTCTGCTCTCGACTGAAGAGTACGTTTCTCTTTCCGATTTTACCCCACAATGTACCACGTACGTAGCTGATATGTTGCGTGTGCCCAATTTTCAAGCTCGCGCAAGAGTATTTCGTACCAAAGTGAGCAGATTCTGCACGGCTTTCACAGCCTGATGGGAGATTTCGCGCGCTTTCCGCGTTTCTTCATCCTCCGACCGACTCAGCACTGCTTCTCGCGCCGCTATGGCTTCGCTTATCGAAAGGATCAGTAGCACTTCCTCCATCCTACAAAGAAAGAAAAGCCCAGGCTGTAGTTTCGTCTGGCCACTGTTTGCGTTGGTAAAATATACAGAAAGGTATGCAAATTCCTCTCCATGCTTCACGTACTCTTATTCTGCACAGGCCACTCCCCTTCATAATGCACGCGCGTCATGCTTCATTCACACCTTCCGCGCTTCTCGACGCAAGGTAGCGTGAACGTGTGAATCAAGCCTGACGTCCTACACTACATACATAACATAGCAACCTCGATTCCGGACAATAGCTCTTCTTTCCGATATAGAAAGAAAGGGATTGCGCCTTGGCCCCAGCGGCTTCTGAGCGCATCGGGTTCACATAGCTGGACTTGGGTACACCTCGCAGTAGAAGCTCCGCCAACTGACGACTCAGTTTCTGATGCAGATGCTGTGCTACCGGCTTGTCCGTCACCGTAAGAACTTTCCTGCAACAGCAGACGTCAGCATACAGGGCAAGAGTAAAACCGGACACCGAGCCGAGTCTTTCTCAAGCAGAGGCGTACCTGTACTGTTCCACACTTTGTTCCACGCTCTTGTTCTTCAGTGTCCCACTGTTGACCAACTCAGCCATAACCTGTCCCTGTTTCAGGTACAGCAGGGGCACGCGCTGTATGGCCGTTTCCATAAGCTCGCCTATGCTTCGCTCACTCGTATTACTACTTGTTGTTGAACCTCCAGACCTACAAAAATATGGATGCATGCAGTTTAGTCTGCTGTTGTGTATGTGCAGAGTACAAGATCGCTTGCGTTCAAAATGAGGAACAAAAGAATAGAGAAAGAAAAGTTGGGCCTCATCCACAAGAACTTGTCCAAAAGGAGACAATCATACGATACCACAAATACCTGAGCTTTCTTCCCAATTACGCACGCGCGCAAACCAATGGTGATACTGTACATACCTGCTACTTGATGCAGTAGTGAGATGCAAGCTGAGTGCAGGCGCACTACCAGAGCCAGACGTGGAAGAGGCAGTCACCGTCTTCTCCAACTCAGAAATGTAGGCCAAGGCGAGGTCGGCGGATTTCTCGAAGCAGTTCAATATGGCCTCCTCCGAGCTCAAGCGCTGGTGACGACTGGCACCAGCCAACGGCAGCTTCTTCTCCAGGGAAAGGCCTGAAATGAAAGGATTTGCGGGGTAAACCCAGGCGCTGAGCGCTTCGTGTCACTTGCACCCCATTTCTATTTCTTGCGGAGAGCGCAAAATTTAGAGAGTATGAAATATGAATACCAAAACGACCCTTTCGGTGTCGCTCTCTTACATACCTTGTCTGTCTACTGTTCACGGTAAATAAAATAGGGGTTGCCCGACTTTTCCATTGAACTACTAGTACACAAGATTTTCCTGTGGAATACGCGGAAATATGCATAAATGTCACGCAATTCTACACGGAAGAGCCTTCTTCTACGGCTTGAGGATAACTGCGCATATCACTCTTTGTATCGACTACATGCACCTTTTGTTTTATACCTTTTATGGCGTAAGCTTCCGAGACCAAGCGCAGTGTCCTCAAGGTCTGAAACTGCATGGTGTCCCTGTCTAGCCTCGCCTTTGTCACCGAGTTGATGGCTTCGTCGAAATTGTCAGAGAGATAGTGAATTTTGGACAGAAGAAGATGAGCCTCTATTGCCGTACACCCGCCCACTTCCTGGTTGTCAAAAACGCGAATCAACAGTTCTTGAGCCTTCTTGAGCTGCTCTTTGTTTGCTAAAATAAGAATACACAGCCGGCGCATACATACATACATAGATCGATACTGCAACTTTGTATCAAGCGGCCAGGGACAAGAGCAGGGTACCGTGGAGTAAAACCGGAAAGGAAAAGCAACTCCCCCCCCCCCCCCCCCCCCAACTTTCTTATTTTCTTATTCATACCTGCATCAGGTTTCGGAAAGCACCCTCCATGTTTCTCTGCAAAATTGTCGATGAAACTTTCCACCACCCATTCACCGTACAGAAAATACGCCATGTTATCCATTCCCGATCCTTTGGCAGTGATCGCAGACAGCAGTTCTTGAATTCGCTTCCAGTTCGACTCCGCCCACACCTTTCCACTTCATTCTCTAACTTAGCCCCCTTCAGCCGTGACATATTCTTATAGATACCGCTTATGAACTCTTGGTAAGCTTCTCGTAGGCTTGTTGAAATGTCTTCAGTCTTCAGTTATCGCCTTTTCTACCCCGAAAAATCGGGATCGCATATCAATCTGTAATAGTAAAGCCATCTCAGTCCCTGGGTCAACTTGGAAACTTGCTGCTTCAAGAACTCAGAAAATAACTTACGATAGATCGTTTGCACTCGAAGAAAGCGTAATGCAGCTCGAAACAGGTGTGCGGCACCCTGGGGTCTTTGTCACGCAGGCACTGCTTCGGTGTGCCGCCTTCCTAAGCAACAAAAAGCGCTGCTAGATAATGTTGCATACAAAAAAATACACAGGGTAACTTGGGGGCAAGTTTGGCCACATTTGCGAGCGCTATCACCATAGGTGGTTCAATGAGAGAGAATATGCGGAGATGTTCGAAGTCGCGTTGGACTTTTTCATATAATATCCGTAGAAAAGAAAAACCTCAAAACAGAAACTCCGCATTCTCTCAGCAGTTGACCGACAATGCAAGATATGCGACTACAAAAAGGCTCACAGTGAATTTTCACTTCCCGGCGTTTTTCAATAGGTGTCGTTTTAACTCATACCCCGACCTGGCGTCATTGTTGGCAACAACTTGTTCACTTGTTGTCGGTTTTGTTGTCCGTTTTGTTGTTTGTTGTCCGTTTTGTTGTCCGTTTTGTATGGACCCCCACCCGCCAAACGCGACAACACAAACGGACAACAAAACAAAAAAAAGTTCCAAAGAAGGGGGTATGTGCCCGCCTTCCCGCCTTGTCCAATACTTTCAACCCGGCGCAGAAGCCGCGGTGTCGCTTAAAACGACACCTTTGAAAACGCCGGAGTGAAAATGCACTGTCATAGGCCACATACGGTCAGTACTGTACTGACAGCATACATAAACTCAAACTGCATGTAAATAAACTGCACGCGTAGCTTCATTGGTTCCGATTTTATTGGCCTTCAAAGTTTTGTCTCGTTTTTGCAGTTTTTTCCTCAGTACTGTAGAATTGCGGTTTTAAGTTACTCAAATTTGTATTTCGCTTCCAGACTTTGAATTACGTCCACACGTCCAGTTCTTTCGCTAAGTAGATTGCTCTGAGGCACTTAGAACAAAAATGGCAGGGGTTGACAGCAAATAATGCCAGAAAATGTGCCGAATTTGCTTATTTGGGGGAAAAGTCCATAGAAATTGGGGGCTAGAGAATGTAGCTGTTTTGAACCAGTTCTAATTGAACTAGATTCATGAAATTTTGCATGCCTCTAAGTTGAAGTCTTGGCTACATCTACTAACAAATAGGGCTGATGTGTGTCTGTCTGTCTGTGTGCAATGCTATAGACTCGCTCAGTTTTGCAGTTACAGCGTTCGCCAATGGCTCATTCGAAAGCTTATATGCCCAAGGGTGGCAAGAAGGTCTTCGATTTTTGATCTGATCAGCCGATCACCAATAATCGATCGATAATCGATATTTTAGTACTAAAAGCGCGCAGATTCACTCACACTCACTCAATTTTGCAGCTAAGCATCCATTCAGGACTCTTCGAGAGCTTATGGCCCCGAGAACGCCAGAAAAGCCTGCGATTTTTGATCTGATCAGCCGATCACCAATAATCGATCGATAATCGATATTTCAGTACTAAATTCGCAGAAACCAAACGACGCAGGTTTTCAGCCAGCGTTTGCAAATGGTCACGCCCGAAGCGCACACGAGACTAAACGCGAGATGCGCTAAAGGATTGCCAGATCTGCAAAAGGGTTGCCAGATGCTAAATGCGCAAAAGGGTTGCCAGACCAGCAATATGGTTGCCACATGCACCACTTTTGCCTGATGCTGTGCAAAATGGCTGCCAGATGCACAAAATGGTTGTCAGATCTATGCGGAAAAACGGTTGCCAGATCTGCCATAGGGTTGCCAACTCTGCGATAGGGTTGCCAGATATGCAACTTTTTGCCAACTGCCCAAAGTGGTTCCAGATCATAATAAGTTGAGTTGACAGATCACGATCTAAACAGGATTGCCAGATCTGCAAAACGGTTGCCAGATTTGCAAAGGGTTGCCAGAATCTGCAAAAGGATTTTACTGCGAAGCTGTAACGGGCCACTGGTAATGCAAAAAACCGCATTGAAATCTGAGCTTTAGCTCGGAGTTATTCCGCGAAAGCCCTGGAGTTTATTGTGGCACCTGTATATGGGGAACCCGCACGGGAGAAACCCGCCCTAGTATATCGCAGCACCATCGCCGATTAGCATTATTCTACCAATCGATTCCTTGACTCTCCCCAGTTTCAAATGAGCTATATGTTCGTCATTTGCTGAGCGCAAGTTCAGAGAGCTTACGTGTCCGGGTTTACCCCACAGTCCCTATATATCAAAATACCCTCACCTTCTTTCTGGTACCCCTCCACTTCCCACCTCACCTTTCGCAATCACTGTTGACCAGCAATATTTCAGATCGTGTCGAAGTTGATCGCAAGCTCGTCTCGGTCGTTGTTTTCTTATCAATCTCCTTCTTCCCGAAAATTTCAGGTTGTTTCGTCTTCTGTTCCGCACACTTCCATTTATGTTCTCCTAGCTTATTTTTTTGCAGTTTTTCTCGCCACTCAACTCCTCACCCCAACTCGCCTCTCAAACAAACAACAAACACACAAACACAAAAAAAATCCCGTTTGGTTTGACCATCAAAAAGATGAGAAAGGAAAATGTGATCCGTCCCGCAGGAGAGATTATGTAGGAAACAGAGGTGTGTCCTTCGTTGGTTGGTCGGTTTTCCCCCACGTTTTCGTTCGTCACGGTATCCGCGTTCCAGACGTCTGTATGGTCTTCGTCCATGTATTAGAGTCCAGGCCACCGCACACCATGTACTCTAGATAATGGTAGGCATAGCCACTAACGTTTAATTTGGGTCGTAGTATCTTAGGGATTATCAACTAGTCATGTGGGCTCTCTCGGTATTAATCTCTCTGTTAGTTTTAGTATGTCTGGTTCTTCGTGGGCGGGGGGGAGAGAAGGGGGGGGGGGGTGTGGGCGCGGGCCCCCTTTTTGCTCGCGCCTTCTCCGTTTCCCCGCCCCCCCCCCCCCCCCCCCCCCCCCACCCCCCCACCCCCCCACACATCCCCCACCATCCCCCCACAATCTCATACCCCCACCATACCCCCTTTTTACCAATTTTTATACCCCCACGCATACCCCCTTTCCCCCCCCCCCCCCATTTCCTTTCCACTCTTCTAGCGCCCCCCCCCCCCCCCCTGTTTCGATTAATAAAAGAGACCCCCCAACAAAGTCAGAGAAGCGATAAATTAACCATGAAAAGTATAAGAATTAACCAGGATACAGTAAAAAATTATAAAATCAATACCCCTCACGGAGAACCGTAAACCTATGAACAAGCAAAAACCAAAACATAAATAAACCCTAAAATCTAAGTAAAAATAAATACCTAAAAAAGAAAAAAAAAGCTTGTTTACTATTTAAGCTTGTTTATACTCAAAATAACTGTCGCTATGCGGTATGCAAAATTGCTCAAAAAAAACTGGAAGGTATACTTAGTGCTATCAGCAAGAATTGGTCCAAAAAAACTGGGGGTATGCGTAGGGGTATGCAGAATTTCTCAAAAATAAAGTGGTGGTATGCATGGGGGTATGTTGATTTTATTTTTTGGGGGTGTGTTTGGGGTATGGTTGGAATTCTCAAAATCTGGGGGTCTGCGTGGGGTTATGTGAGGGGGTGGGTGGGGGTATGCTGAACATACCCCCAGCTGACCCCAGGCCGACGTCTGCATACATGTGTACATAAATGTTTTCCAAGGTGCAAAGATAAGCTGACTTGGTCAACTGAGCAATAAAGTGTGCTAGGAAAGAGAGCCCCTGCTGGTCACTCTACACCCTCACTCTTTCTCATGTTACCGCTTCTTTTGTTTGCTCTCTTCTTCCTCCCCGCCCACGAAGAACCATGACATTAATCTAAAAACTAACATGATGAGATTTAGATTACCGTGAGCAGAGTCCCATCATTGGACTCTAGTTTTTGAATAATCCCTTAAGATTACTACGGAGCGCCAAAATTGTCAAGCACGGTCTTGATCGTCCCGGTGACTATACGCCCGTATGTCCATCGTATCTAGGAGTACATGGTTGTTTGCGGTGTGCCATGTGTACTCTTAGATACATCGGACGTATGATGGACCATACAGACGTCTGGTGAACGCGCATAATCCGTCCCGCAGCGAACGAAAAATACGGGGGTGGAAAATTTACCGCGCAACCAACGGCCCACACTTCGTTCTTTTCCTATTCTTCTCGGCCTTTTGTCCATTTTCTCTATCTTTTTTGGGTCAAAACCAAACGTGGATTATTATTTTTTTGTTTGTTTTGGTGTTTTTGTTGTTTGTTTGAGCAGGCGATAGGAGGAGTCATTGAAGTTGAGTGAGTGAACCAGAAAAACTGCAAAAAAATAACTAGGAGAACATAAATGGCAAGTGCTGCGGAACAGAAGACGAAACAACCTGAAATTTTCGTGGAAGAAGGAGATCTGATAAGAAAAAAACGACCGAGACGAGCTTGCGATCAACTTCGACACGATCTGAAATATTGTCTGGTCAACAGTGATTGCGTAAAGGTGAGGTGGGATAGTGGAGGGGTCATCCAGAAAGAAGGTTTCAAGGGTTATTTTTATATATAGTGTACTGTTGGGTAAACCGGGAAACGTAAGCTTCTCTGAACTTGACGCTCAGCAAATGACGAACATAGTAGCTCATTTGAAACTGTGGAGAGTTAAAGGAATCGATTGGTATAATAATTGTCTTAATCGGTCGTATGGTTGCTGCGATATACTAGGTGTCCGGGTTTACTCCCGTGTCCGGGTTTACCCCATATACAGGTGTCCCACAATAAACTCCAGGGCTTTCCGCGGTAATAACTCTCGAGCTAAAGCTCAGATTTCAATGCGGTTTTTGCATTACCAGGGCCCTTACACTTCGCAGTAAAATCCTTTTGCAGATCTGGCAACCCTTCAAATCTGGCAACCTTTTGATCTGGCAATCCTGTTTTAATCGTGATCTTCAACAACTATTCATCGAACCACGGCAGTTGGCAAAAAGTTATATCTGGCAACCCTATCGCAGAGTTGAACCCTATGGCAGATCTGCAACCGTTTTTCCGCATAGATCTACACCATTTTGTGCGCACCATTTCACAGCATCAGGCAAAAGTGTGCATGTGGCAACCATATTCTGGTCTGCAACCCTTTTGCGCATTTAGCATCTGCAACCCTTTCAGATCTCACCCTTTAGCGCATCTCCGTTTTAGTCTCGTCCTTTCGCGACCATTTGCAAACGCTGCTTGAAAACCTGCGTCTTTGGTTTCTGCGACATTTAGTACTAAATATCGATTATCGATCGATTATTGGTGATCGGCTGATCAGATCAAAAATCGCAGGCTTTTCTGGCGTTCTCGGGCCATAAGCTCTCGAAGAGTCCTAATGGATGCTGTAGCTGCAAAATTGAGTGAGTTATGAGTGAATCTGCGCGCTTTTAATACTAAAATATCGATTATCGATCGATTATTGGTGATCGGCTGATCAGATCAAAATCGAAGACCTTCTTGCCACCCTTGGCATATAAGCTTTCGAATGAGCCATTGGCGAACCTTAACGCAAAACGACGAGTCTATAGCATTCACACAGACAGACAAACACATCAGCCCTATTTGTTAGTAGATGTAGCCAAGACTTCAACTTAGAGGCATGCAAAATTTCATGAATCATTCAATTAGAACTGTTCAAAACAGCTACATTCTCTAGCCCCCAATTTCTATGGACTTTTCCCCCAAATAAGCAAATTCCCATTTTCCATATTTCTTAACCCCTGCCATTTTTGTTCTAGTGCCTCAGAGCAATCTACTTACGAAAGAACTGGACGTGTGGACGTCAATTCAAAGTCTGGAAGCGTAAATACAAATAGTAATCTTAAAACCGCAATTCTACAGTACTAGGAAAAAACTGCAAAAACGGGACCAAAACTTTGAAGGCCAATAAAATCGGAACCAATGAAGCTACGCGTGCAGTTTATTTACATGCAGTTTGAGTTTATGTATGCTTCAGTACATACTACCGTATGTCCACGACAGTCATTCACTTCCCGGCGTTTTTCAATGGTTCTTTAAGCACCCCTTCCCGGGTTGAAATGACCGACCCCGGACCTCCTACTCCGCCCCACTTCCAACTTTTTCACTTGTTGTCGGTTTTTTGTCCGTTTTGTTGTTTGTTACGTCGTTTTTTGTCCGTTTTATATGGGTGTTGTCGGTTTTTTGTTCGTTGTCAATTTTGTTGTCCACCGACAACAAAACCGACAACACCCATACAAAACGGACAACAAAACGGACAACAAACAACAAAACGGACAACAAAACCACAACAAGTGACAATTGTTCCAACAATACCCAGGTCGGGGTATGAGTTAAAACGACACCATGAAAAACGCCGGGAAGAAAATTCACTGTGAGCCTTTTAGTCGCATATCTTCATTGTCGGTCAACTGCTGAGAGAATGCGGAGTTTCTGTTTTGAGGTTTTTCTTTTCTACGGATATTATATGAAAAAGTCCAACGCGACTTCGACATCTCCGCATATTCTCTCTCATTGAACCACCTATGGTGATAGCGCTCGCAAATGTGGCCAAACTTGCCCCCAAGTTACCCTGTGTATTTTTTTGTATGCAACATTATCTAGCAGCGCTTTTTGTTGCTTAGGAAGGCGGCACACCGAGCAGTGCCTGCGTGACAAAGACCCCAGGGTCCCGCACACCTGTTTCGAGCTCATACGCCTTCTTCGAGTGCAACGATCTATCTAAGTTATTTTCTGAGTTCTTGAAGCAGCAAGTTTCCAAGTTGACCCAGGGACTGAGATGGCTTTACTATTACAGATGATATGCGATCCCGATTTCGGGTAGAAAAGGCGATAACTGAAGACTGAAGACATTTCAACAAGCCTACGAGAAGCTTACCAAGAGTTCATAAGCGGCATCTATAAGAATATGTCACGGCTGAAGGGGGCTAAGTTAGAGAATGAAGTGGAAAGGTGTCGGGCGGAGTCGAACTGGAAGCGAATTCAAGAACTGCTCGTCTGCGATCACTGCCAAAGGACTCGGGAATGGATAACATGGCGAATTTTCTGTACGGTGAATGGGTGGTGGAAAGTTTCATCGACAATTTTGCAGAGAAACATGGAGGGTGCTTTCCGAAACCTGATGCAGGTAGGAATAAGAAAATAAGAAAGTTGGGGGGGGGGGGGGGGGGGGAGTTGCTTTTCCTTTCCGGTTTTACTCCACGGTACCCTGCTCTTGTCCCTGGCCGCTTGATACAAAGTTGCAGTATCGATCCTATGTATGTATGCATACGCCGGCTGTGTAGACTCTTATTTTAGCAAACAAAGAGCAGCTCAAGAAGGCTCAAGAACTGTTGATTCGCGTTTTTGACAACCAGGAAGTGGGCGGGTGTACGGCAATAGAGGCTCATCTTCTTCTGTCCAAAATTCACTATCTCTCTGACAATTTCGACGAAGCCATCAACTCGGTGACAAAGGCGAGGCTAGACAGGGACCACCATGCAGTTTCAGACCTTGAGGACACTGCGCTTGGTCTCGGAAGCTTACGCCGCCATAAAAGATATAAAACAAAAGGTGCATGTAGCCGATACAAAGAGTGATATGCGCAGTTATCCTCAAGCCGTAGAAGAAGGCTCTTCCGTGTAGAATTGCGTGACATTTATGCATATTTCCGCGTATTCCACAGGGAAAATCTTGTGTACTAGTAGTTCAATGGAAAAGTCGGGCAACCCCTATTTTATTTACCGTGAACAGTAGACAGACAAGGTATGTAAGAGAGCGACACCGAAAGGGTCGTTTGGTATTCATATTTCATACTCTCTCAAATTTTGCGCTCTCCGCAAGAAAATAGAAATGGGGTACAAGTGACACGAAGCGCTCAGCGCCTGGTTCTCCCCGCAAATCCTTTCATTTCAGGCCTTTCCCTGGGAAGCCTGCCGTCGGCTGCTGCCAGTCGTCACCAGCGCTTGAGCTCGGCGGAGGCCATATTGATACTGCTCCCAAATCCGCCGCCTCGCCTGGCCTCTCTGGTGGGGCGGGCTGCCTCTCCCGTCTGGCTCTGGGGCGCCTGCCTCGCTGCCTCCTCTCCGGCCGCCCGCGCGCGCGTCCACAAAGCGCACCTCTCACGAGCACTGCTCCGGGTGCCGCCTTCCTAGCACAGCGCTGCTAGTAGCTACGTTGCACATACCGGGTCTTGGGGGCGTTTGGCCCTTTTGCGGCGCTATCCCTAGGTGGTTCTGGGGTATGCGGAGATGTTCTAGTTTACTGCTTTTTCCTATATATCCGTAGAGACCTCCGACTCCGCTCCTCTCGCGTTGCCGCTGCGTATGCGCTACGGCTCCGTGTTTTCCTTCCCGCGTTTTTCCTAGGTGTCGTTTTCTCATCCCCGCCCGGCGTCCTCGCCTTGGCTCTTGTCGGGTTTTCGCTGTCCGTTCCCGCTGTCGTCCGTTTTGTCGTCCGTTTTGTATGGGTGTTGTCGGTTTTGTTGTCGGTGGACAACAAAATTGACAACGAACAACAAAACCGACAACACCCATATAAAACGGACAACAAAACGGACGTAACAAACAACAAAACGGACAACAAAACCGACAACAAGTGAAAAAGTTGTTGCCAACAGTGACGCCAGGTCGGGGTATGAGTTAAGCGACACCGCGGCTTCCGCGCCGGTTCGGTCCAATACTTTCAACCCGGCGCAGAAGCCGCGGTGTCGCTTAAAACGACACCTATTGAAAAACGCCGGGAAGTGAAAATGCACTGTCATAGGCCAACATACGGTCAGTACTGTACTGACAGCATACATAAACTCAAACTGCATGTAAATAAACTGCACGCGTAGCTTCATTGGTTCCGATTTTATTGGCCTTCAAAGTTTTGGTCCCGTTTTTGCAGTTTTTTCCTCAGTACTGTAGAATTGCGGTTTTAAGATTACTCAAATTTGTATTTACGCTTCCAGACTTTGAATTGACGTCCACACGTCCAGTTCTTTCGCTAAGTAGATTGCTCTGAGGCACTTAGAACAAAAATGGCAGGGGTTGACAGCAAATAATGCCAGAAAATGTGCCGAATTTGCTTATTTGGGGGAAAAGTCCATAGAAATTGGGGGCTAGAGAATGTAGCTGTTTTGAACCAGTTCTAATTGAACTAGATTCATGAAATTTTGCATGCCTCTAAGTTGAAGTCTTGGCTACATCTACTAACAAATAGGGCTGATGTGTGTCTGTCTGTCTGTGTGCAATGCTATAGACTCGCTCAGTTTTGCAGTTACAGCGTTCGCCAATGGCTCATTCGAAAGCTTATATGCCCAAGGGTGGCAAGAAGGTCTTCGATTTTTGATCTGATCAGCCGATCACCAATAATCGATCGATAATCGATATTTTAGTACTAAAAGCGCGCAGATTCACTCATAACTCACTCAATTTTGCAGCTACAGCATCCATTCAGGACTCTTCGAGAGCTTATGGCCCCGAGAACGCCAGAAAAGCCTGCGATTTTTGATCTGATCAGCCGATCACCAATAATCGATCGATAATCGATATTTCAGTACTAAATGTCGCAGAAACCAAACGACGCAGGTTTTCAAGCCAGCGTTTGCAAATGGTCACGCCCGAAAGCGCACACGAGACTAAAACGCGAGATGCGCTAAAGGGTTGCCAGATCTGCAAAAGGGTTGCCAGATGCTAAATGCGCAAAAGGGTTGCCAGACCAGCAATATGGTTGCCACATGCACCACTTTTGCCTGATGCTGTGCAAAATGGCTGCCAGATGCACAAAATGGTTGTCAGATCTATGCGGAAAAACGGTTGCCAGATCTGCCATAGGGTTGCCAACTCTGCGATAGGGTTGCCAGATATGCAACTTTTTGCCAACTGCCCAAAGTGGTTCCAGATGCATAATAAGTTGAGTTGACAGATCACGATCTAAAACAGGATTGCCAGATCTGCAAAACGGTTGCCAGATTTGCAAAAGGGTTGCCAGATCTGCAAAAGGATTTTACTGCGAAGCTGTAACGGGCCACTGGTAATGCAAAAAACCGCATTGAAATCTGAGCTTTAGCTCGAGAGTTATTACCGCGGAAAGCCCTGGAGTTTATTGTGGGACACCCTGTATATGGGGTAAACCCGGACACGGGAGTAAACCCGGACACCTAGTATATCGCAGCAACCATACGACCGATTAAGACAATTATTCTACCAATCGATTCCTTGAACTCTCCCCAGTTTCAAATGAGCTACTATGTTCGTCATTTGCTGAGCGGCAAGTTCAGAGAAGCTTACGTGTCCGGGTTTACCCCACAGTACCCTATATATCAAAATAACCCTTGCAAACCTTCTTTCTGGATGACCCCTCCACTATCCCACCTCACCTTTACGCAATCACTGTTGACCAGACAATATTTCAGATCGTGTCGAAGTTGATCGCAAGCTCGTCTCGGTCGTTGTTTTCTTATCAGATCTCCTTCTTCCACGAAAATTTCAGGTTGTTTCGTCTTCTGTTCCGCAGCACTTGCCATTTATGTTCTCCTAGCTTATTTTTTTGCAGTTTTTCTGGTTCACTCACTCAACTTCAACTGCAACTCCTCCTAACTCGCCTGCTCAAACAAACAACAAACAACACCAAAACACAACACAAAAAATAATAATCCACGTTTGGTTTTGACCCATCAAAAAGATCAGCAGAAAACTGTGACAGAAAACTGTGATCCGTCCCGCAGCGAACGAAGAATTACTGTAGGAAAAACAAAGACGACGACAGTGCTGTCGCGTTGCCGTTGCGTTGCGTCGGTAAATTTTCCACCCACCGTAATTTTTCGTTCGCTGCGGGACGGATTATGCCGCGTTCACCAGACGTCTGTATGGTCCATCATACGTCCGATGTATCTAAGAGTACACATGGCACACCGCAAACAACCATGTACTCCTAGATACGATGGACATACGGGCGTATAGTCACCGGGACGATCAAGACCGTGCTTGACAATTTTGGCGCTCCGTAGTAATCTTAAGGGATTATTCAAAAACTAGAGTCCAATGATGGGACTCTGCTCACGGTAATCTAAATCTCATCATGTTAGTTTTTAGATTAATGTCATGGTTCTTCGTGGGCGGGGAGGAAGAAGAGAGCAAACAAAAGAAGCGGTAACATGAGAAAGAGTGAGGGTGTAGAGTGACCAGCAGGGGCTCTCTTTCCTAGCACACTTTATTGCTCAGTTGACCAAGTCAGCTTATCTTTGCACCTTGGAAAACATTTATGTACACATGTATGCAGACGTCGGCCTGGGGTCAGCTGGGGGTATGTTCAGCATACCCCCACCCACCCCCTCACATAACCCCACGCAGACCCCCAGATTTTGAGAATTCCAACAATACCCCAAACACACCCCCCAAAAAATAAAATCAACATACCCCCACGCATACCCCCACTTTATTTTTGAGCAATTCTGCATACCCCCACGCATACCCCCAGTTTTTTTGGACCAATTTTGTATACCCCCACGCATACCCCCAGTTTTTTTGAGCAATTTTGCATACCCCACAGCCACAGTTATTTTGAGTAGAAACAAGCTTAATTAGTAAAAAGTTTTTTTTTTCTCTCTATAGGTATATTATTTTTACTTAGATTTTAGGGTTTATTTATGTTTTGGTTTTTTCTTTTTCATTGGTTTACGGTTTTTATTTGATTTTATAATTTTTTATGTTTCCTGGTTAATTCTTTATTTCATGGTTTATTTATGGTTCTGTTTTAGCCACGATTAGCTTCACTTCAGGTAAATCGACACTCTCACTGTCGTGACAGAGTGACGGGCTCAGCCGCGGTTAGCTTCACTTCAGGTAGATCGACACTTTCACTGTCGTGAAGAGTGATGGGCTCAGCCGCGGTTAGCTTCCCTTCAGGTAAATCGACACTTTCACTGTCGTGAAGAGTGATGGGCTCAGCCGCAGTTAGCTTCACTTCAGGTAGATGGACACTTTCACTGTCGTGAAGAGTGATGGGCTCAGCCGCGGTTAGCTTCACTTCAGGTAAATCGACACTTTCACTGTCGTGAAGAGTGACGGGCTCAGCCGCGGTTAGCTTCACTTCAGGTAGATCGACACTTTCACTGTCGTGAAAGGTGACGGGCTCAGCCGCGGTTCGCTTCCATTTGCATGACAAGGTTAGGGTTGTACTTTTTCACTGCAAAAGAGATGAGCTGAACTGAACCATTGTTTGCTTGCTAATTCAAGGTAGGTTTTATTTTTTCACTGCACTGGCATAAAACATATAGACACAAGTGTACTACTTTCTCCTTTATGGTAGGTTTCTATTACTGCGTGTTTCTGGCTATTCACTCAGAATGCTTCTTCTTCAAATGAAATTTTTGTTTTCTCTGCATGAAAAATATGAAATCAAGTGATTACTCTTCTCACAGTGACAAATTTTCATTTTTGTGACAAAAATAACACACTGCAGTTGTCAATATTCCCAACTTAAGATGCCAGCTTCGGGCAGCTTCGCTGCCCTCGCTGGCTGGCTATGGATGTTTTCATAAATTCTGTGGTGCAGTATTCATTAACCATTATTGTACCTGTACCTGCTCTGTTGTATTATCACTACGTCTACTATTCTTTTCCTTCCTCAAGTAAC